>JABXWE010017862.1:0-18212 GCA_014611495.1 Limonius californicus | reverse complement strand
CTTTTTGTCGAAGACATGGAGAGCGGTAAATTACTTCATTTCGAAAATCTGAAGCAATATCGCGATGAAACCAATGCAACTATTGACACGAATTACTTCACCATTACTATAAACAAAATGAAGGATGGATTCGCTGAGAGATTTGAGCAATTCAAAACAAACGCAAGTACTCTGGCGTTCATAGTAAATCCTCTCAACACAAATACAAATGAGATCAACATTGAGCCATTTGGAATTGATGCTGGTTCGCTTCAAATGCAATTGCTGGATTTGAAAACCAAACATTTGTGGAGTGGTAAGTTCACAGAACTCAAGAGCAAGTTAGAAGAGTTGGAGGTCCAGAAAAGCATGCACGTTACGCTGCACAAATGGACAGCTCTAAAAGAAATGCCGCGAGTTGAGGCACTTATATTTGACGCATGGAACAGTCTTCCAGAATGCTACAGTGAGGTGAAGAAGTTGGCATTTGGAGTGCTGACAATCTTCGGGTCAACATATTCGTGCGAGCAAGCGTTCTCTTGCATGAATATAATAAAAAGTAAAGTAAGAAGCCAACTAACAAATAAAAATCTAGAGGCGTGCTTGAAACTGAAAACAACAAGTTACGAGCCAGATTTAACCAATCTTTCAAAAGGCATGCAAGGCCAATGCTCCCATTGATTTAACTATTGTAAATATTATTCAATAATTATACTTATATTATTTGATTACTAATTTTATTATTCTAGCAGAGCTAGCTTAAATACTTTAATATGTTTTGTGCGAAACATTTGTGTGTTTTTATATGAATAAATATTATTTCATATTTAAAGCTATTTACTTTAAATCAAAAATCAAATTTATATACCTAATCCTAATCAAATACCATAATATTGAAATAAAAATGTTAGTGGCTCTTTAAAAACTGGGAAAATTTGTAAATTGTAACTTTTGGCTCTTCCGTCTCAAAAGGTTGCCGACCCCTGATCTAGGATATAATCCGACATCACTTTGTACTTCTAGAAAAATAAGTGCTTGTTCTGATTGAAATAATATCGTTAGTTGAGAATAATAGCCTAAAATGAATGTTATAAACAACAAAATAGAGATAATAAATTATTTTGCTTATAACAGAATTCTATTTGCTATAGTTAGCATCGATTACGTCATCATATAAACATAAATTCCAAGACCCTTTTACTTGTCGCAACTGTTGTTCCTCCGAATATTTAACGAATTCTTTATACTGGGTTTTTCAATTTACATCTGCAAACGTTGAGAGGATATTATCAAGGTTTCTATAAACGTAAGTCTAACAAAGATTCGTTGCGAAGTTACAGCCCCCTAAAATTACACATATCCGATCATCTACTTGAAAACTAAGCCAATAGTTGCATTAACATACTATAACGCATATTCCTATATATGTGCATGTATAGGACTAGTCGATGCAAATTGGCATAAGCAATGTAGGTTTAGTATTAATTTGATAAATTCTAAAGAACCAGTTGCATTGTACCAAAAACTGTTTCCGGAATACTTATCTTAATTCATTAAACATAACAAATATCAGCAATTACTGCCGTAACTGCCGTTAGATTAAACTCAAGTAATTCGTTGCATAATTATGTACGAGTATTGTTCCGTTCTTCAGAAAAATTATATTAAAATTAGACAACAGACTAACTAACGATACATTATGAAAGCGTTGCAGAGAATGCAGAGATACAAGTAACTAAGAACATGAATAAACGACAGAAATGAATCTGTTGAGGATACAAAAGTGGGAAATGAGAAAGCACTAAGTGTATTTAGAAAAACGGACGATTCTTTTGCCGTGAAGAAAGCAAAATGCTATGTTTCCATGTTTCTTATCAAGTACATGAGCTTTCACGTTGAATAAATTAACCACAAAGAAACTAAAAGCACTTAAAATACGGATATGTAGAGGTATCCTCGAAATATTCTGGAGAGAGCGCATAACAAATACATAGACACTAAGACGAAAAAAAGCCCAAATTAATGAATGCTAACTATAAAAGATAGGAAGTTAGAAGATCTTAACTCAAATATGAGAGGAAACAATTAATCATGCTTGGAGGGAAAATAGTGGGAAAGCCAAGCGTCGGAAAGAGATTTTGGAGCCTTACAGATTGATACATCGGCAACACAAATTCACTGTTTAACGAAATAAATAAAATATAAAGAGCTAATATAATTCCCAACCTTCAGTAGAAGAAGTCACGCTGGAAAGAAGAAGAAAATGATGATGATGTGAAAACTTGCTAAAGGGAAACCACCGTAGCGAGAAAAACTTTATTACGGAAGGTAGGAGTAGGTGTGTTTTGTCGACAAAATGCAAGCAAACCTAATATTTTCAATCTATACAGAGTGGTCCTGAAATAGTCAAACTTTGGTGGCGAGTTCTCCACACCAAAACAAGAAAAAGAGTTCATATAAATTTCAGTCAGAAAATGCTTTGTTACGGAGTTACAGCTTCCTAAAGTGATATATGTCACTATTCTGCAAATAATTATGGTAACACTTGAAGCAATGTTTTAACATTTTTTGTGCAGACCTTACTCATCAAGGTTGAAAATTAGAGCCTAGTTTCGTTTTAATAAGTGCACCAGGAGTGTCTCAAGTGGGAGGATTAGGTACCGTTTTCCACAATATCTTTTACTTCCGTTTTTCTTATTTTTGCCAAATCAGTCCTATTCGGTATGCAAAAATACTCAAAAAAGGTACTGTTGTTAAAAGTCGATAAACCCAACCGTGTTCGAGATAATTCAATTTTAAATCAAGGTGCCATGATAATTTGGTAATGTACTATATGAATTAAATTGGTAGCATAGGTACAGGCCAATAAGATAATAAAAAAATTTCGTATAAATATTTGTCCGCAAACTCTTAGTTTACAAGGTTTACCCAACAAATGCTTTATCTAAACATAACACTGGTAAACAAAAATCCACTGTTTTTTGTGACATGGATAAAACACGGCGTATGTTATGTAGAATTTCACCAGAAAGCAGAAAATGACCTGGGATTTTCTCTATCACGTCCACTTTATTTGCAAAATGTTATTGCGGATGTTTTACGGCGATATTTAGTCTTTGGGGCATCACGGATTAATGTCCAGCAGTAATCAGCAAGCAAACTAGGACTCCATTTGCCTTGGTATCGCTTTTCCATGGTTGCAACGCCTTGGTGGAACCGCTCTACATCTTCGTGGCTTACAGTACCTAAATTTTCCGGAAAGAAATCGACATGAGCATTCAAAAAGTGAATTTTTAGAGACATGTTACATCCCATTTCTCTGTAGGCACTAAGTAATGCAGCCACAAGAACTTTGTAATTTTCAGCTTTGACATTTCCAATAAAATTAGTCACAACTGTTGTAAAAGCTCTCCATGCTCTTAGTTCAACTGCATTCAGCAAGTTATCAAATATGTCATGTTTCATTACTTCTCGTATTTGTGGTCCCACAAATATGGCCTCTTTAATTTTTGCCTCTAACTCTCGGAAATTTCTGTTTCAGATACAAGAACCCTCTTTCGTTCCGATCTAATGTTTAACGAAATTTTTCATTAAGTGGTAGAAATACGTTTTTAGATCAACCAGTGGTTCGTTGGTAATATTTTTTGACCCAGAGTTAGTGCTGGACGTAGTGGCCATTCCTTCTGTATATAGTGACGATCTCGTGCACCGCTCTCCCATTCACACAGGAAACAACAGTACTTGCTGTTTGTATACCCCAGCTGCTGAAGTCCAAGAAGAGGCGCTATCACTTTTAGGTCTCCACAGATTGACCACTCATAGTCATTATACCGGATGTGTTCTAAGGAGATATCGCATATTCTCGTATGATTCCATCATATGAACGGCATGTGCTATAGGTACAGAAGGGTATTTATTGCGGTTGTGAAGCAAAACTGCTTTTAAGCTGAGTTTTGAAGAATCTATAAATAAGCGCCAATTGATTGGTTCATGTTTCTGCCCTAATGCGTGAAATAAGTTGTCAACATCCGTGCAATATACCAAAGTCCTTTCTTGAGCGAAACAATGTGTAAGTTCTTTTTGACGTTTTTGGAAATGAGTTATATGTACGTCACCTTCGCGGAGATTCCATGCTTTTAATCTTGATGCTAGAAGTTCTGACTGTGATTTTGCTAGTTTTAAATCTCGAACTAAATCATTCAATTCAGCCTGTGAAATCGGATGTGGTTCTGTTGAACATTCTGGTGCTTGAAATAGTGGATCATTGTCGATTTCCTGTGCGAATTGCATATCATCAGTTGGAACACCGATGCTTTCAGGTTCTTCTTCGTCCAAACTCCAAGATTCTGGTGGATTTGGGATAGGAAGATCTTTACTATACTCGACGGGCCGTAAAGCTGATGGAAAATCGGGATACTGCACAGTATGTTTGGACTTCGGTCCGATGCCCCGTATGTTAATGAAGAAAAAATAACAATCTGTGGCATGGTTTTTCTGCTCTTTCCACACAATTGGTACTACAAAGCGCATTTTACGTTTTATACCTTTAAACCAACCTGCTAACAATGTTAGACAAGTCTTACAACACATATGAGGAGCCCGTGACTTATCTTGATCTCCTACTTTAACTCCGAAATAAAGTTCGTATGCTCTTCGTACAACTGGGGTGAAAGTACGTTTTTGCGATTTAAAACTTAGTTCCGCACACCCATGACAAAAGCTGTTGACATTATTTACACACTGCCCGGTCATTGTACTTATTTGTTAATTCGCAGTCAATCGCAATACAGTAATATACTTAAATCAAGTATGTAGAACACAAACACGTTAGTAACGACGTTTCGCGGCACAACATAGGAAATGCAGTAACCTCACACGCCGGTAAATGCTTACTAATGCACAATATCTGATTTGATGCGTACTTCTTGCATGTAACAGACATGAATGAACTTGTCTGAATACGGTATATTCGTCACTGCTGATACATTATACAAAGTGGCGCAATATGCATATATTGCATACTTTCAAAATATAAATGCTTGTTCTTCCCTGAAATACAATACTACATTACATTTGCAAACTGCTAATATATATTTTTGTATAAATAGCATTTTCGTACGTTTGGCAAATTATGCCAAAACCACTACAAACGAACCTTAAAAAAAGATTTGATATTTTTAACAACCCACTACACACAATTCTGGAAAAAACATTCCAGTAGCAGTAAGTGCATACGTTAAACCTACATACGGAGTGTTCATAATCTTAAAGAACCTACCTAGAAGAGCGCGGTCCGTATCCCGAGTTAGGTTAGTATTCATCGATAAACGGAAGGTTTCCATGTAAATACTTTATTCCTACTCCTACATGAATTTGTTCCTAAATCTGTGAAGTAGCTTGCATTGAACTGCAAATTAAACAAGTCAAAGAACTTCTTAAATTTTTAATCAACCGGTTACACATATTTAATGAAATTTAAATTTTAAATACATAACATACCCAGCTTAAGTTTTGCATTATTCATGTAAAGTAATAACTTCTGCCGTCGGTCTTCTATCCTACAATAAAATTTCGTCACACGTTGCAATTTCAGAGAGTACCTAAGGTTTTATTTATGGATTACAAAGTCCACTTTTACTGTGTGAGTTATAAATGAGTACACACAAAATGTGGCTTCCAGACTTCATGACTCGCTCATCCCCATTATTCCAACTTGATCCTATGTTTACATTACTGGGCTGCCGCATGTTATACTTAACTCCGTTTTCAATAATTCAGTTGTAAACATCCCGAATAGCTAACCGGCAATTACATAGCGGGTGGTGGTCGTGTGTTTTGCGTTTCTTCCAAACATCCGTAAGAATATATTCCAAAACTGATACAGTAAGGTAAGCAGTCGAGAAAGTCTTTTTCCCTCTTATGCCACACATATAAAAATGTATATCGCATCCATAGACGCAAACAATGAACAAATTATAGCAGATCAAATAATTATTAACTGATATTAGTTGACCGAAACACTTTATAAATTTTATGTATACATACAAAATTACATATAACATACAACCAAGAACATTTTCGTAAGAAAGCGATTCAATCAAGATAAAATTGTTTGTCAATATATACAATGCGGTCGAAAATGATTAAAAGTGCAACTTCACACTGATTTTTTATTGGCGTTTACTATTTAATGTGTCCTTGACTAATTCCAGAGACGTGCAATAATCTTTCAAAAAGTGCGAGAAAATTAAAATTAGTGGCTTGTTTGTTAATAAAAATGTTTGTACAGAATCTTCTTAAAAAAGTAATTACTTTTAGAAACTTTCTTTCTGTAAATTACGACTTATGGTCTGGGTAAATTTTTATATTACAAAGATATCCAGCACGGAAAAACACAATTTAATGAGACAATTTATTTACAGTTTAAATGAGTAAGAACACATTTTGCATCAGATTTTTGCTTACAGTAATTGCTTTCTTTAACCGTCGTCGTCGCCGGTATACGTCTTCAACCTGTTCCGTAACGCCATCGTTTCCTCGGTCTTCCATGACTTCTTCCTTGTGGATTGTAAAGATACATCATCTTTGCTACGCGATTTTCTGTCATTATATTTAGGTGTTGGTACCATTCCTTTTGTATTACAGCAGATTTTCTTCTAAAAATTCCACAGTTAGACTGTCTCTGATGACTTGATTTCGGATTCTGTCGGACCTTCTTACTCCTTTCACTTTTCTTATGATCTACATTAATGCAATTCTTATTCTGTTTATTTTTTGTCGTGTGATAACCCACGTCTCACTTCCATACAGCAGGAGAGGTACTGTCAAGATTTTATATAAATGTATCATACTTTGCGGGTAGATTTTGTTTTTGAAAGTGTTCCATATTGTGCCGGATATAACTTGAAACTTATTAATTTTATTTTTATGATCTAAATCGCATGTATATGTAATGTCGCACCCTAAGTATATGACACGTGTTACTTGTTTAGTGATTAATTTTTTATACTATTTTCAATCTTATTGGGTCCTTCCCGCAGAATGCGATTATCTTCGTTTTCTCTGTGGATATGTTACTATCATATTGCCTTATTATTTTGCCTAAGTTGTGTATTTGCCGCTGTAGGTCGTCTTCGGTTGATCGTATGAGTATCTCATCATCAACGTACGATAATGTGTTTATGTAAGCTTCATTATTTATTTTGATTCTTTTAGGAGCTACTTCTTTCCATTCTTTTACAATTTGGTTGACGTATAGGTTAAATAAAGTAGGTGATATAGCACACCTTTGTCTGACTCCTCTAGTAATAGTTTCATGTTTGTTCCCTCCAGCTATTTGAATTTGCTTTCCTTGATAGCAACTTTTTACAAGTTTTATTAAGTGCAATGGTTAGTCATTACTTTCTGGTATTTGCTATAGTTTTTCTCTGTCTACTTGATCGAATGCCTTTTCTAAGTCTATAAAGAACAAATAGGTTTCCAGGTAGTGTTCCCGCCTTTTTTCTACGAGCTGCTGGAGTGTAAATCTATTATATATTGTGGAGCGGCCTTTCCTGAATCAGTTCTGCTCTTCAGTAACAAATGTTTCTAGTATAAGGCAAATTCTGTTGTTTATTATTTTTAATTATGATTAACAAATTAGCTAAGCGCTTCATACATACTTATACAACATTTTTAAGATCCAAACATAAAGTACCGTAACGCGGTGATATTTTGCACCGATTCTCGGAGTTTTTTTCAGTAATATCCTGAAAACTTCAACTTCACTTTAAATCTAAGATTATTTTTGGTGGGCGATTGGTTATAACCCCAAGCAGCAGTTCCTTCTGCAAAAACGGTTTAAAGTATTAAATATGTGCCATAAATAATTTTCTGAAAGTTAGTGCAAAGTTGCTCATAAGAGAGGGATACTTTGCCCGGCTAGCAGTATTCCCTTTTTACTGCTGTAATGCAGTCTGTGGTGCAATGTTAAGCATTGAGAGGATTTCTCTGCACCATTCTAAGCAACAGGAAATTTAAAGAAACATTGATAAACTTCATGATTGAGGTTTATAATGGAAATATATCGCAGAATGCAATGAGTTTATTAAAAATAATAAATAATACAAAGTTAACGTAGAAAAACGCATTAATATTCACACAAGAAATAATAATAGTTAATCCAGATATTATAAGGGCAGTCAAATCGTTGTGAAATAGCAAAAATCCCCCTTCTGGTAACTTGGCCTGGGGGTTTAATACCTCCTAAAACATCATGCCATTCATATTCTAGCACGTTTGGTTTGTCTGTCCATTTCCACTGTCCAGTGATTTTTTCATAGCTTTTATTTCAACCGCTGAGTCGCCAACCCCAGTTATTTGGCCTGGAAACACTTCACCGTTATACATAAAAGGGACAAATTCCCTAACATCTGTTTCCAGAATTTTCATCTGTTTCAATAGAATTGTTCTCCTATATAGTTTCATCGTGATGTGCAATTCTCTTTCCAGAAAGAACATTTATCTTCTTTCTTTCCTTTTTCTGTGTTTCAACCCTGTGCAGTTGAAAACAAGTTTCAGAACATTGATAATGATGCGATATAATTAGTAAATGAGGTCTGGGCCAACTTTGCAACAAGGGCAGTGTAACATTGCACCAGGTGCTCATTTCACTGTCATTATTGCGCAGTATCCAAAAAAATATATATTTTTTGTTTGTTAGGTGTGGTTAACATAAAATAAACACTTGGATTGGTAGCCAGAGTAGTCAAGGAACCATTAAAAGTGATCTTACCTTACAGCTTTAGTTAATATAAATATTCACCATTTCCAGATCAAATCTAATTACAAATGCGTGTCTTAACTGTCAGTAAAAAAAAGAGCTCTGACCTTACATCTTAGTGTCTTTGGATGCCAGCTAACGATGGGTATCTCAAACACAGCAGAAAACTATTACCGATTACAATTACAGGGCTGTAAAAACGTTCTTAAAGTTGGTGCAAAGTTACCTCCTAAGATGCAAACTATCCGCGTGTTACAGTAGTTGATGTGTTTTGTTACGTCGGGCAAGCGTAGTACACAACAATCTCTGCTTATTACTCCGCCATAACAAATTCCTTTAGAAAATTCAACGTTGCACCTGTGTGTGAGCTGCTGCATGATCTAAATGACAAAAAAGCCAAACTGAAGGTCATCAACTTGGAATTGATCGACAAACAGTAGCATTTCCTTGCTGAAAATTCTCATAAAACAATTGGCACAATGATTTGTCTTCTTGTCGTCGTAATTTAAATTTCAATTTTAATGGTTTTTAATGAATTCTCCTGATATGTATGGGGATTATCGGTGTACCAAGTACGATAGTTTTGGGAGCTTATGTAACCACTAAGATTAAACGATGCTTCAGTTATAAAAATACTACTGATGAGGTTTTTTTAAAACCACGTACAGTACTGTCGAAGCTTTCCAAAATCTGCTGGCAACAACTCTTGAACGACTGATAGTTTATATGAGTACATGGCAGTACATTTTTGCAAGTCTTCTGACCCGAACCGTATGAAAGACAATGTAAATGTTCAGCAACTCAGTTACAAAAACAATATTATATGCTCATTGCCGGTTTAACGAGACAAGCATTATAATGATTTGTTGGAACTTCATTCATTGGCTATTGAATATCCTGTAGAGTGTACTCTTTTTTTCGGTAAAAATATACTTACAATAGGTTGATACTTCTATAATTAGAGAATTTTTTTATTTGAATTCAGCATATTGAAAAATTGTACCAATACAACTACTAGCGTGACAGCCTGGAATAGAAAGCATCTTCGGTTTATTACTACTTACCCGTTTAACAGTAATCATTTTCAAGGGCTTGTAATTTTCATAGGTATGCGTTATTTATGCAGTTAATATGATTTTCAGATTCAGCTTACCTATGTAGAAAAATCTAATCATAATTTAATTATTACGTAACGCTTTAGTATAATCTAAAGTAACAGAAAATTGTTCATAATGCACACACAGCACACAGCTTTAGATGAATACTGAATAAAATTAAAAGTACTATCCGCAACATAATCCATGCAAATCGCCACATCGAAAACATTAAATAGGACACTTCAATGTACAAAATTTGAAACATCAACTGGCCGAACCCCAGGCTATGTTTAATGTTTTGTTTGGGTGTCTTTTAAAAACAGTTAGTAAGCTTAGCGGAAAATGTATCCATCCACTTCACGAAAAAGTGTTTGGTTATTCCTATAAAACAATAATTTTTTCTGATAAAATACTTTATATATTTTGTTTTTTCTCATTCCCCTAGTTAGTCTCTACTGTATTTTTTTCTGTTTGAATTCGTATGTGTGTTCTTTTTAGTAAAACATCCAAATGATAATATTTAGATAGGGGAAAGTTCAAAAATATCATTTATGCAAATTTTCCCTTTTGAAAATATAAAGGTTTAATAATAAACTGTTTTCTAGTCAAGCAGGTCCTAAAGCAATTCAAAAGTATACACTTCGTTTCATATTAAAAGCCCCATAATTTTCATTAATGCGTATGATCAGGTTTTCATAAAAAAAGATCAACAATTATAAGAAAACAATAACATCAACGAAAACAAAATTAATAATGTGTAACATCGCCATGAACAGCAATGCAAGCATTTACTCGTCGTGGCCTGCTTTCTATCAAGTAGTCTATGTTCTCCTGGGATATCTCGTTCCATATAATCTCAAGTTGGTGTCTCAGCTCGTTTGAGTTGTTAGGAGCTCTTGGCAATAATCTCAGTCGCCGGCCCATCATTGCCCAAAGATGTTCGATCGGCGATAAGTCCGGTGATCGTGCAGGTCAAGGCAACATTTGCAATTGGGCTTGTTGGAGGTACGTTCTGGTAATGTTTACAGTGTGTGGACGTGCGTTATCCTGTTGGAAAATGCTATTTGGCAACATCTGCATGAATGGTATTAACACCGGTTCCAGGACATTATGAATATAGCGATGAGCATTTAAAGTGCCTGGAACGAACACAAGAGGTGACCTTCTACCGAAACAAATCGCACCCCAAACTATAACTCCAGGTGTTAAAGCTGTATAGCGTCTTCCAACAAACTCTAGATTTCGTCATTCTCCTCGATATCGACGTACCTTCCTACGGCCGTCATTTGCCCACAACCAAAATCTTGATTCGTCACTGAAGATAATGTCGTTCCATTGCTGATTCCAATGCTGCCGCTCTTGATACGAAGCAAGCCTAATAGCCTTGTGATGTGCAGTTAAAGGGAGCCGTTGGAATGGACGGTAGGATCGCACTCCAAAAGAAGAGATTCTTCTGTAAATTGTTGCCATTGACACGGGGCGGTGAAGAGCTCGCATCCAGTCTACAGCAACAGACCTTGTTGTTTGAAAGCAGTCTCGTGTAGCCATTCTTCGAAGAAGTCGATCCTCACGAATATTGCTGCTACGTGGAGATCTACCAGCTGGACGATATCGCTGAAGACCTTCTTCTGACCAAGCAGACCATATTTGTGCAACTGTAGTGTGGTCCCGATTTACCTTTCTACGAATTTCACGAAAAGAAAGTCCAGCTTGTTTCATGCCGATAATTCGACCTCTATCAAACTCGAAAATGTGGTTAAAATTTCTACGTTGTCTTACTGGAGGCATTTTAAAACATTAATTCTGTAACAAAATGTAAGAAAATCTCGAAACAGCTAATTAATGTTTACTAGATATTGTTTTGTTTCTAAACAACAAGTTGATGAGAGACAATAGACGAACACCACAACCCCTTGATTTTTTAAATGTAAATAGTGATCATTTCATACGCAATAATATAACATTATTTTAACAAATTTTCCAACACGTAGCTTTATTTTTAATGGGTGGTGCATTTCATATGAAACTGAGCATATTTATGTAGGTGGTTTTAACATGATATTCTTTAACATAATGTAGAGTAATTACACAAATTTGCTGTTTGAAATATAAAACTACTTCTTCAACATAACTGTAACATAGTTTTTAAAGTAGCTTAAAGTAGCCCATTCAAGAGAAATTATGTTACAGGTATGTTCAAATAGTTGATCTACCTCTTAAACAGTGTATTTGTATAATTACAAGAAACACAATTTACAATGAATGACCGCAGTGTTATCTATGTTTTTCCAATATTTAATGATATTTGCAATTGTTTACTTTTTGTGGGTCATGTTCTTCAAATGAAATCATGCAGTGGTCGAATTAGATAAATCACGAATCACCGGAGGTTAAGAGGTTTTTAATTTTATATGTAGATTCTATAGGAAGAAGCACAGTGGTAGACACATTTGACTGAGAAGTTATATGACCCAAAATACTCCGTTTAAATCCCCAACTAAAGAATACTATTTTCTTGTTTCAAAGATCTTTGTTGCGTCTTAGTTTTCGATTCGGTGGGAGGAAGGTGGAGTTTATTTATTAGTAAATATGTGTATACCTCAAAATGTGCTGAGCTAGAATGAAGCGGGATTAGAATCAACACATTGCTTTTGGAAACTCTGCTATCGTACAAAAAATTAATAGTATGCATAACATATGTTTTAATGATCTTCTTACCGATACGAATATTAATTACAACTCCTAGAAAAGATCATGAGAAAAGTCAAGTAATGTTCGTCTGCTTTCAATGCTCTTTTTCATTAGACACGTAACTATATTCTTTCCTATTCTTGCCTAGAACGTTAAACTGTCCTAAACTAAGAGGACCTACAGCTTAATGTGTCCTCCCAAATACCATAAGTATAAACGCTAGCACTCTAGTTTGCCATTGACTAGCGAGGGAGAAGACATATAGCCTAGAAATTTTACGCTCTTATCTGTATTTCAGAACTGCCTTCCAAGTAATGTAAATCATTTTAATTTAAGGAAATTCTGCTTTAACAGCTGTAACTAATTAAATACAGCCATACTTCTAAACTTGCAAATTCATGACGTCCCATGATTGTTTCAATTACAAGCTTCAGTTTAATTTGTTGCTTTCAATCTTTCCGTATACAATTTGCAGTGAGTATTTAGCTAGAAACCATTTTTTGTTGCTATGTTTTTAGGTTTTTTTGCGAAATTTTAAAGTTAATTTCATATAATGACATTGCGTGTATATTTATCCACTAAATCATTTGAGCTACAATTTCTAAATAATGCGAGCTTTCAACAGAGCGACGCTTTCGATATTGCTGCTAACAATGTCAGGTCATAAAAAGTGAAGATAAGCGTACAATATACGTGAAATAAATAACAAAGCCTTTCAACCCCTACGAGAAAAACCAACAAAAAATGCTTACGAATATCAGGCACACTACCAAAGTAATTTGGGTCGCAAGAAAACTGGTGAACCACTCATCCAATTTAAACTGGAGCAAATAACCTTTGCCCGTATCTGTGATGCGCTTTTAACTGCATATCATATAAGGTTTAATATAAAGATACCTTGGCCCCATCTCAAATTAAATTAGGTACTTTATTAATAATGGTAAAATAACATTACAAAAAATAGGAAAACCTTTTTTACAAAACGAATTTTGAAATCCCTTGGAAAACCTCTTGACTGGAAAACTACATTTGCGACTGCTCATTTGTATACAGAAATTGTGTTTACCTAATACGTTTAGATGCCAAAGACATTTGTAAATCTACCGTAATATTCATTTATTCAAATTTTGCGAAGAGTATTTAAAGTAAGAAATTTTATGCATAGCATATTTTAGCTGCCAGATATGTCACATTTAGGCAATTAATTTATTGGTGGTCATGCTGCTCTTTATAAGCAGGATTAATTATATAGGTTATGGGCAATTTATTGCGAGTTAGTTTTTATCAGCATTTAGTGTGCTAATTTAATAGCAATAAAAAAGTACAAATGATAGATAATTTGGATTTTTAGAATACTGTTATAAGACCAATAAAACAATGCAATTGGCTTTGAAACGATTATACAATAGACATAGATAAATACTTACACAATTGTTAAAATAGCACAAGAAACCACGCTGATTTACAAATTCAAAGGAAGTTAGAACGGTACAGGCACAAACACAAACGTTGATTCAAGGAATACATTCGCCACTTCAAACCCAATGGAACGTAAACGTATCTTCAGGAAAACAACTTCCAGCTTTCTTGCGCTAGATTAAACTCAATAGAATTAGGAATTTGCTCATGTTTTTATATTTTGGTTTTATGGCTACGATTGTAATGAACAAATGCATTGTAAAACGAATTATCAATTTTTAGTTTGGCGGTTCATTTCCGAAGGACATCTCTGGGTTGTGTTTAAATAGCTTACAGGATACGGAGGTTAGAATAGATCAGTGATTAAAACATATAGTTTCACTATTAACTAAGGAAAACCACGAATGAATAACTATATACCGTTTGCTTACTGAACGTAGCGAATGGATAACTCTCGTTATAAAAAGAAAATGAATTAATCTCTCTTTCAGAAGTGTCGTCTAAAAAATTTCATAATTAACTTTGATATATTCTAAACCTTTGTTCAGCAAGAACATCCAGCAGGCCCTTTTGTAACTATTTTCGACTTTGTATTTCTATAGAGTTCTAAACTTTCACTAATATAAAAACCAAAACTCATAAAAACTGATTACGTGTATATTAAATGCTGGACAGTAAAGGCTAATTGGAAATGCTGTTTTAAAATGAATTTACATTGGAACTAATTTTCTATAATTGTTATTAATTACATTCATAATTACTGACCAGTCCAATTAATGGGTATTACATATCCATGATTAAGCTTTTTATTAAATACCTTCATTGTACCACAGAGTTTATATATTTTTACAAATATGTGATTTTTTAAGCGGAATTTGGGAATAATTTTGTTGATAAAAATTTCTTGTGTCGAACAGTTGAGTCATTTTGGGAAAAAGCCTTAAAACGTTTATGTAACTGCAGTTTAGGTTATTGATTTAAATTTGTGGAGTGTTAAATACGGTATTATTGAGTATAACTCCACACGGCCAAAAGTAAGCAAAAGCTATGAAAAAACTAACCGCAGCAGACTGGCAATTGTGTTCATAGGACATCCAAAACTAGACCCAATGGGGAACGACAGTGGTGTGAAAAAATTCTGTATCATCCAAGAAAATTACTATTTCTTGAAGTTCAGCTACATTTTCGGCATAGTTTCCAAAAATTACTTTTAAATATTTGATTTCAATGACTATGTCTACAACTTATCTCTTACTTAGGTACTTAAAACTCCATAGAAAACAATTAAGGTAAGTTTTTTTCTAAAACCGATAAGCAGTTATTCGCGCATTTACTAATGGGATCATTAAAATGCATTTAATAGGAAATTAAAAAGCATTATTAGGAGACATACTTATTATGTTATGAGTATGTACAGGGAATTTTTCTTTTTAGTATACATTGCTTTTAATAAGAACGCGTCAATTTCGCCCATTGTGTAGGCAACCAACTATACCGACAACTAAGAATCAGAAGCAAACGTCACTATAGTTGTGACTTATTTGAGTATGAAGGTTATGTTGATGCAGTGTTTATATTAAATATGTATCTCACCCTGTATATAGGACACAGATGATGACTTTTTTGTTAAATACAAAAATTGACAGGGTGATGTTTCCGTAAGGTGCGTGACCATTATATTTCTTTTGTACAAACAAATACATCAACGGCAAAGTGGTGTAATGGTCAGCATATCTGCCTTCTAAGCAGTTGATCCGAGTTCAATTCTCGGCCATCGCAAACTTTTTTTAATTATTATTTTTTGTTATAACTATTAATTACGATTTGATCAACATAGTAAAACTATTTAATTTCATTTCTTCGGTTAAAACGTGATTACTTTAAGTTTTTATTTTATGGGAATTTATTACGCATCCCTCTGATTTAAATTTTCTAACAATTGTTTGTATCTTTCGAATACCAGGAATAGATCTTTCTGGATATTTTACTGAAAATAAATCTCTCGCAGTTCTTAAGCTGTTACCATTCCGATACCATATTAGAATTTCCACTTTTTCGTCTCTACTGTACATGGTTGTATAAAAAACGCAAGAAGACACTAAATAAAGACTAATTTTATTTTTTAACATTGAATTAATTTGATTGTTTTGGTCACAGCATGCTTCAGTTGTCTGTATAGTTGGTTGCCTATATAATAGGCGTAATTGACGCGTTCTTTTTAAAAGTATACATAGGCAATGTACACTAAAAAGAAAAATTCTCTGTATATACCTGCAGGTACCATAGATATTCAGTTGTATTTTGCATCTCCTTAACAGTGGAAAAACGCGATCAAATGAAATCGTTCAAATCATCGAATGAAAAACGATATGAAATCATTTTTCATCACAAACGGGGCGCTTGCAGTCTTGAAATAGCTAAGAAAATGCAGTGCAATCAATCCGCAGTTATTAGAGTAATAAAAAAATACTTTGAAACGGGAAAAATTGAAGATAAACCCAACAGTGGCCGTCAAAAAAAATATAGTGAAAGACGACAGTGTATTGCGAAGGACGAGCCTGGCAGACAGAAGTCTTAATTCGACAGATTTAACCAAAATATCATCCGAAGCTACTGGTGGAAGTGTATGCACTTCTGCTGTAAGACGGAGACTTTTTAAAACTGAACTTAGGAATTACAAAGCGAATTGGTTCTGTTTTCTTATGGATCAACATTTTCGCTATTCTTATTACTAGTATTGTGTTTAAGTACGTGTATTATATTTGTAATGATGAATTAAAAAACATTTTAAGAAATGGGTTTAAACTGCAATGTATCTTATTTGTGTAACTGATGCAGAGCTTACATAATTCTACCACGGAATAGCTTTATAACGGCCATACGCTTGGTCAACGGTCAACCTGTTAACCGAAAAAGATAGTTTATGGTTGAATTTTAAAGCTGCTAGAAATTTACTATTTTGTGCTAGCTCAATGGTAAACCTGTTAGAGTAACTTAAATGCGCTAATTTATTATTGAATTTTAGATATGCTCCAAACATGCTATTTTCTCTTAACCAATACCAGAAACCATAAAATATGAGAATAAGTCAACCTTAAGAGATGATCAAAATTTAACCATGTAGAATATTTGTAGGTTTTCAGGTAAATGGCATCTAACGTTTAAATTTAAAAAATGCGTTTAAGTTAACACTAGTGGCCTGGTAAATAAAAGACAAACCAATTTGTAATAAATATAGATTAAATAGATACTCAAAGAATCATATTTTACAGAAACATATATTTATATAATATACAACACATATAACAATACTGTTTATTGTGTTAATTGATTCGCCGGTTACTGGATGCAATAAAAAATTACATCTTACTGTAAACTTAATTTATTTGTTTCTAATAACACTTGCCCGAAGTGCACTGCTTGAGGGCTAGCCGATAAGTGAAGCTGTCGCTCCAAGCGGTACAGTTCGTACAAAAAATAATGCAACAAATACTTCATTCCAAATTAACTATTTCTAATTAGAAAATAACTAAAATAGGCTGCTTTATATTTAACTAATGAATGGTTATTTTATTTATTACTACTGTGAATTGTATTATTTAATTCCGCCCTTCTCCTTGTCCTATTTTGCATCCGTTCTCCTAATTTCCGTATGCATACTTTCGTCGACACTAATACATCCATTTCAGTCGCCATTGGTACAATTTTTTAACGGAAACTGAAATTGTATAAAATAATGAAACTACTAATATTCATATTGGATTGGACTTCAATTGTTGGCTTGGTGAAGGACTTATCACGACTTATATAATTAATAGCTCACTTTTAGAAAACGAGAAGCGGTATATATATACTGCATGGTACGCAAATTTAGAACTAATTATTGGCCCCATAACGAGAACAGCTACAAGAATATATTGTTCAGTAGAGTAGGCCAGACGGTAAAGTCATTTTTAAAGTTCAAAATATAGAAAAAAGTTCTTTGTCCGGTGGTTTTAAAATATTTGCAAATTAGTCTATACCAGGGGTCGGCAACCGAGATCGAACCACTTGAGTAACCAATAAATGGTGGCGGACATGTGGGGTCTGGACGTCATTAAAGACCTATAAGAAAGGGCTTAACACTTAAGTTGAGAGGTGGTATATTTTTCGATCCACGATATCTTGAATCCGCTCTTGCCGGATGGACATTGAAGCCGCGGTAGCAAGGCGCAAGGTATGTACCCTCCATTCAGAGTCGTAGCTAGCGCGGTGGCAGTCATTTT
>JABXWE010017861.1:0-11945 GCA_014611495.1 Limonius californicus | reverse complement strand
AATCCTTCTTTTGCGTACTTGTTTCGAATGCGCTTTTCAACTTGGGGAGCAGGAAATTAAACAATTCCACAAATGCATGTATTTTTCCTATGGAAAGTATTCAAAGTCAGCGCCCTGTATATGCTAAGCTTTAAAAATGTCGACATGTGAGGTATTGTTCGCCGTAAAAAGAAAACTAAACCTCGTTGAATTTTTATTTATAAACTTAAATAGCGAGTTCTGTTTGAAATATCCGTTTTGGGACTCTAGGAATCCAAAAAAGTGGTTTTTAAAAAATGTCTGTCTGTTATAAAATCACAGCAAACTCAATTTGCAGTCACAATATCACGTATATAGTAGAGAATGAAGTATGCCTGGTTGCATATTAAAAAGAAATTAAGGGGCACCGCAGATATTTGGCGGGACTTCTTACAAGCCTTGTAGGTCTATTCGTTACGAGGCGAGGTTTTAGGATAGCGCTTGAACAACCGTTTTGTGGAAAATAACTCTACTGTTGAATAAAGATGATATGAACAGTTTCCAGTATGGGAAAGTCCAGTGAGGCAGTCGCGTCCACTTATTTTTTCCTATGCTCTACTAATATTTTAAGGCATTCTTTGTAATAGTAGTAAATTCCTGGTTTTAGTATTTTTTGAGTCTTCTCAATCCTGTTGTTACTCAGAACACTTGTTCATAATGCTTTACTACAACCCACCGTTTACAACAGAAATCGGTGCAAGTCTTCTGAGATAGATAATGGTAAATACAGGTAACGCTGAGAACATAAATATAATATTAGAGTTGAGGTAACCGACACCACAACGTTCTCTGGTGGGTTTATCTTTTTATTGTTTCGTGTTATATAATTTTTCTTACCATTTGTATGTTTCTAAAATAAGGTTGCTTCAAATAAGTACAACTTACTTACAGAAGAACGAATAACTAGAAGAAGAATGTTTTATTTTTGTAAAATGAGTTTTATGAATATCAAATTTTATTTTCTCACCCCTTTTTCACTTCGTTTCAGCAAGTTATATAAATATTTGAATATGTTGACGTTCACAGCATATACAGGGTGTATCAAAAATAGGTACAAATATTTAAACCAGTAATAGATTGGCTCAGGTACAATTCAATGGTACTATTCATTTTTCAAAAATCATTATGTTTATTTTTTTGAATTATAAAATAAAATAAAATGTTTTTGAGAACTACTGATGATACATAGAGAATGCATTTAAGCTGTAGAAGGTTATTACCTAATTGTAAAGTAAATCCAAAGTGGCAAACACGTAAAAACTTGTCTGGCTTGTGATAACAACAACAGACTGAATAGAAATTACTGACCTACGTAATAATATTGGTTTGTGGCAGGTGAATTTTTTTGCACTTCTATCTTATTCTCCTTTGCATAACATGTCTTTGAACTCAAATTTTTGGTATTATCCTGCGGTACTGAAACAACTTTGGGTCATATTTGCAATTATTATTTTCTGATATCTTAAGGGTCCCATGGCCAAAGAAATGTTTTTTCTAGTTTGTATATATTGTAATGTACCAACGGATTTAGTATTTGTACCTATTTCTGATAAACCCTGTATATTAAAATAACAATAAATCAAAATTCGTATTCTGCGGAATATCTATCGACATTTCGTGATTTTCCTTTCTTTCTCGTGGCTTCGCTCCCCTCGACTTATACATAGCTTATAACGGTTTTTTTTTTAATTTGACGCCAACGTCGGCGCTGAAAATTGCATTGTGAACGTACCACACATCAACTGTTTCAATCTAACCTCACTTTTTACGTTTGTGCTGTATGTGGTCGTTTACTTGAATTTCTTAGCTATCAGACGATTTTTAGCCTACAGTTTGAAAAATTAGTCTTTTTCAAGACTAAATTGTGTATTCCGTTAGTGAAATACGTAAGTACAGTACAGTTTATATTTTAATAATTTTAACTCAAACATAATCTTTCTTTACAGAACATCAATTTCACTGTCTGTTGTTTGTGTTTGCTAACGTAACCTCTTCAAATAAAATGACTTTGGTGCAGGAATATACAATTTTTTAAGTGAATCCTATTTTCATAAAAGCAGTCGGGTTGATAGAGTATATGGCAGTACTCAATTCGTGATTGTTTTGAAGAGTTTCGCCAGGAATTTCCAAAACTTGTTATGATCCTTTTCGTTGTTCGTTGAATGACTGGGTTGAAGATTTTCGTGAGACTGGATACATTTCACGCAGAGAAGGCAGCGGTCATCCTCCAAGAAGAGGGAATGCAAAAGTAATTGAAAATGTATGACAGATTATGGAAGATGCCCCTCCTCGAATCTCTGTAAGTCATTTGTCTCAACAAGTTCAGTTGTCACATCTGGCACCTGCCACCAATTATTAAAGAATTATATCCACTTGTATCCCTACCGTTTGCAGCCTATACAACAATTACACGAAGCTGATTATCCTCAGCGTGTCGAATATTGTCAGTGGTTATTGGAGAAAAATTTTTTTACGGTGGAGCATAATTTTATTTAGAAGGATACATTGATTCGCAAAACATGCGTTTATCGAGTTAAAAGCCTAATATTATGGTATAGACACCTCTTCATCCTGACAAAATAGTAGTGTGAGCGGCCATTTCAAGGCGTAAATAGTTGAACTATACTTTTTTGAACGTAAAAGGCGACCTCACATCATGCGATTTCTTTCTGTGACCGTATTTAAAGAATTCTGTATTCCAACAGCCAATAGATAACCTGAATGAATTGCAGCATAGAATATTTAAAAGAATTAAGAAAATTAATAACCATCCGTATATGTTAATAAATGGCAGTAATGGGATTGTGCGAAGAGTTCGACCGTTCCTAGGCAAAGGTGAACATTTCGATATTTATTATAAATTCTTTGTTTATTGCAATTACTTACAATTAAAATACTATCATCTGATGGTAATTTATAGTTTATTAAAGCTTTTAAATATTTGCATTTGAACGCTTTCTTATCAAATCTGTTTATAAAAGTAGGATTAGGTACGGCTTGTGATGTGGTAATAATAAACTTTTCAGCGCCGACTTTGACGTAAAATAAAAAAAAAAAAACATGTTGCAATGATATCCCTTCCCATTTCTGTGCTCTAAAGTCCTTACAGTCTGTCTAACTTGGCATTTTATTAAACAAAGCACGCGTTAATTTTTCAGAAATGACAGCCCAACTGTATGAGAAATATCTCGCTGTATAAATTATATCCTATGTGATTTGCACTTCTACTGAAAAAAACATTTACAATTTGACAATTCGTCCAAACTAGTCATGTTGACATAATTTTTAAAACATTTCCAAATTTTTACAATTTGACGCTATGGGCCAAGGAAAAAGTCAATTTTCTGAAGAAGAATTACAAGACTATGAGGTAACATTCACAAATATTATAACAACAAACCTAAAATATTTTATTTTACAGGATCTTACTTATTTCACCAAAAAAGAAGTTCTCTAGTAAGGTTTACCTATTTCTTTAACTACTGTTATTATACTAAACATTTTCTAGTGCACACCAAAAATTTAAAACTCTAGCTCCGGAGAAAGTAGGGCACAACAAGAACGCTAAACTACCCATGACAAAAATATTACAATATGCAGAACTCGGTGTGAATCCTTTTGGTGATCGCATATGCAAGGTATTCAGTTCTAGTCATGATGGGGACTGCACATTCGAAGACTTTTTGGACATGATGTCGGTTTTTAGTGATGCTGCACCAAAGGCAGTTAAAGCGGAGCATGCTTTCAGAATATTTGGTTCGTATTCAAATTGGAATATTGCAATCTACGTAATCTAGTAATCACTGATGTTTAGATTTCGATGGGGATGACATGTTGGGGGCAACTGATCTGCGACAGGTAATAGAAAGGCTGATTGGTAGCAGTCAATTATCTGAATCGGAAATGCAACACCTCATTCAAAAAATTCTTGAAGAAGCCGATTTAGATGATGATGGGGCACTTTCTTTTGCCGAATTTGAGCACATAATTGACAAGTCTTCTGATTTTGCTAAGTAAGTTTGAATTGCAGGGTTTTAGAACTAAACTTATTAAAGGATTTTAATTTTGCAGTGTATTTCGTATACGTTTATGAAAAGTTTAGTGTTCGCCCATATTCAAGACTGATTCTTGATCTGCATTTAGTATTCTTACTTTATTTACAAAAGGAAATAGAATACTCTATATGATTTTAAACAGTATTACATTGCACAAATATTTAAATGTAATTTTAAGATAATGATCTGAAATTTTAGATTTATTTATGCCTAAGAACCTAATGCCTTCTGGTTGATGCAAATACAGTAACTCAAAGTGAAACTTGTACAGGCTGACAAAATTTAAAGGACAGGCAGTTATGCCTTTACTATATTTATTTTATTTATTTAATACATCTCTAAGTGTTTGTTTATTTTACACTACAAAAGTAGGATATTATTACTACACAACAAAAAATAAAATTGCCTGAAAAAGGCAGTACAAGACAACAAAATGAACCTCTGAAAAAATAGGGAAAACAAAATTAAATTACTTTTTTAATATTTTACAGGTAATCCTTTATTTTTTTTAACATTTAATCTTTCTAATTTGAATTCTAAAAATGTTCAACTATTTTCTCCCACTCATCAAATAAAACATTTTTCAGATACTTTTTTTGAAATCGAGAGTTTATGAATTGCCGACTCCAAATAGTTCCATACATTTTGAGTTATATTTAAGACGGGCGTCTGTGGAGGTGTTTCAATAACTTTAGGACTGTTATACAGAGAAGCTGTAATGCTTTGGGTTGTTGTCTTGGTAGAAATGGAAGCAATTCAAAAGTTCTAGTTTTTTAGCAGTGTTTCATTTGATTTTATAATGTCCAATTAAACCTTTTTATTCATTATCTTACCATTGAAATGTAATTCATAACTGATCTTCCTGTATATTTGAATGTTGCACATAAATCTTTTTCTACCAACTTGTGATTCGCCTTGCTCCATACAGTAATTTCACTATATGATAAAAAAAATCTAAATAGCTTCAAACATTAAATAAATAGTATGTCTCCGAAACTGGAAATATTTGGAAGTAAAGAATTTTTTGGTTTAGTTACTTTGCCGACTGATTAAATGCTTTCTTGCTACCCTATCATGACTATTGTTTTGTCTTACAACATACCTAATTGATTGTGGATATATTTTTTTGCCATGTGTTTTACTGACTTCTACGGTTATTTTGGTGTGCTAAGTTTTGAATTATTTTTAATGCAATAGAAAATTCACATTTCCCTCATTGGCATTAAATACTTTTCAAGCTGTAATGGTAGTTTTATTTTTAATTCTATTATTTCTGTTATGATTTATAATGCACTGTACTGCAACAAGATTGTGGTTTACCATTTTTCGAATCTCTTAAATATTTTCCATTGTTGTAATGAAAAATGACAAGTTTCATTCTGCAATTAATGACTGACGTCTGAGGCTAAAGATTTTAATGCAACAACTTTTGTAACGCAAATGGTAAACTTTCTCAAAAATTTGACAACTGAACTGTAAAGCAAAGGAAAGCCAATTTCTTGATATGTTGCAAATTTCAGTCAATCATCTCTAATTATATAAATGTGTATGAGTTTCATTTCAATATGTACTACTGCACTATATGCTCAATTTTGTGATATTTTTTTTATGTGATAACATAGATGACAAAAAACAAACGCAGAAGTGTACTGAATAATTAAAGTAAATTAAATATAGGCGTAACTATTGTAAGTTAAAATTTTTATATCCTGTACAAGTTTCACTTCGAGTCACTGTAAGTGTTGTACACCATATAGTATGATCAAAGAAATACCTTTACTTTATTGCAATCATTAATCATGATTTTTTTACACCAAAAAGTCTAATTATTGTAAACTAAGAATGTCTAGTGCATAGAATGGTTTCATTTGGACAACTACAGTAGCTATTTTTTATTAACTAACTGCAATTAGCAAACTACACATCGTGTTACTAAAGTGCTTCCCATTTTGACAGTGCTGAAGGTATTCAAATGTAACCATTATTATGTAAAAAATATTAAATGTGAATGTAATAGAATTAATAACATTAAAATAAGTTCTACCGGAGACTGATTTGTAACACAATGTTAATATTATTTATCAGCAACAAAATTTATCGCTTTACTCAATATCTCTTGATAGTCTTTGATGTATGTATACTCAGTTTTAAATGTTTGCACGGCGCCTCGGAGAGTACCTAAAACCGTTGGTCCTCCTGGGTTAGTGCGCCACGTCACTACCTCAAACAGGGTTAAAGTGGCAGCAGGGTGCGGAACCGAGTATTCGGATATCCCCGCAATCATTTCCCGTAAGCAATTTAATTGATTTAATGTTTGTGATATTTCATTTCTATTTCTAATAAAAATATCTATAATAAAAAATGTTAGACTTATTACACATTGTATTTTTTATTGAAAGGCATGCACTTATACGTATAGTAGCAAAATATAAAATCGGAGGTTCCTAGTTCTTTGAATTTAAGCTTTTACTTAATATTACGTTAAACCTATGATTGGAGATAACCTGGTAGTTTCATACGCATGAAAATCCAAGTAGTAAAGAAGGACACCAACACACAAATAAATCCGACAGCTGTAATTAGGATTCGGTTCAACTTAGGCGTTAAAGGAGAGTGAATATGATCTAAAACGATAAATCCAAGACCTCCCATGGAAAACAAGAAACTGGAGGCTAGCCCTTCCATAATGTACTGTCCATTTACTCTATACGGCATGAAGGCCACCTACAAGACATAATATTAGATCTACTTCACCATGCAACATTTAAAACGGTACCGGTCTAGAGTGACCATGTTCATCTGTGGTAGAGCCTACACTGGGTGGCTCCACAATAACATCATAGATTATACCTAAAATACAAGTCAAAAATATAGTAGTAAAAGCTAAGTTTAAGTTGTATTTACCTCCGGTAACTAAAAAGTAAGATGCTAAAACTAAGGAAAACATAACCATAGCTGATGGTTGTTGTACCCATGAAGGTTTCTTTATTTTCATATTAGGAACTTCTAATATAGTAAACGGAATAGTACAAAGTTGCTCCAACATTTTGAATTATTTTATTGTAACTTTTTGGAAATTTTCGGCAATAACTTAACGTCACTAATCTAAGCCGGTATAGTTAGGCAATTTTTGGCAGTTGTTCGGAAGCGTACTTTGGAATAAAATATGTAGAATGATGTACCACACTTTCTTTAATGAGGTATGTTTATAATTCCCCACTATTTAGACGTTATATTTAAAATTATTGCGCATCAAATGTACTAATAATAAGATTAAAGGTGCGATTTTTATTTTTAAATACTAATTTAAAACTTGGCGATATTTAAATATGAGTTGCCATGATTTTCATGTTAGACAGCATTTGTCAAAAGCTGACGGCTTATCGGACGATTCTTTTGACGTTCCAAGCAAACTTGTGACCGTTCGTGAACGGTTTCTGTACAGTCATTTCGATACATAGCCAAAAGTTGGAACTGTTTGGACTGACCTGCGCATTAAGCATTCCGTCAATTGTTTTTCATATTTTAGTTTCTTAAATTTAGAATGAATAGCTGTTTATTTTTATTGACTGTAAGGATAACTGATACAGGAGACAGTGCCGTTTTATCCAATTAAACTAGTGTGGATGAGTTTAGAACTCGTGCTGATACAAACTTAATGCGGAACAACGTCACAAAACCGTTCCAACACTCAGTACAACACAAGACAGCGTGAAGTCAATGCATGCGTGCAAAACCGATCAATTGATTTTCATATTTTAGTTTCTTAAATTTAGAATGAATAACTGTTTATTTTTATTGACTGTAAGGATAACTGATACAGGAGACAGTGATGTTTTATCCAATTAAGCTAGTGTGGATGAGTTTAGAACTCGTGCTGATACAAACTTAATGTGGAACCACGTCACAAAACCGTTCCAACACTCAGTACAACACAAGACAGTGTGAAGTCAATGCATGCGTGCAAAACCGATCAAAACAATTTCCGTACCGTTTCAGGGCTATACAAAAATTGTGAGTTGGAACAAACCTTTAGTTCACTTTAGTTGTTAGGGCTCGTAGTACATAGTGTTGTGGTATATTTATTACATTACCTGTGATGCGTCCGTTTCAATTTTGTTTATCAGTTATAAAGTATGCCAAATTGCCAACAACACATTATTGACGCTCATAATATTGTAAGATTCTTTAGTTATTAAAAGTTGTCTACACTCTTCATCGCACAAATGTATCAGTCAAACAAGGCAACTATAGTGTGTTTCAGAGTCGCCGTGCAGCATGGTGAAGATACAAATACAAGGTTGTCAAACTTACTTGTGAGGCACCTTTAAGACATAAAATTTAATCCCTTTCACACAAAGGTTTGAAGTATGGTAATGCTATTGTAACCCCTAAAAGACGCGTGTTGTTAAATGCCAGGTTCATTGGGTCTAAAGCATTTATATTTTATTAAACGTGAGAGTACAATTTTTGCTAAGTGCAATTAATTATTTATTATTTACATATTTATAACAGTAACAAGAAACAAAACAATTACCAGCTTGATATAATATGCAAGCACTGAGAAAATAAATTACATAAAATTATGAAGATTTTATGAAATATACGACATGTTTTATAGTTAATTATCACTGTCGCTAAAAATATTTAGATCACTATCACTATCACCAGCGTTGATATTGATAATTATGGGCTCTATTTCGTCCATTATGTTGTCAACTTCCCACTTTGACTCTGCTATTTTCTCCACATGGCCTACGTAGCTGCTCCAATTTTCTGGTGTTACTTGAGAATATGCTTCCTTGATTAAATTTTCAACGTCATTTGCCTTAAAAATAGTATTTTTCGCACCTATATACCTTTTTCACATTAGTTTACAAAGAGAAATTCCTCATTGTATATAACAAAACAAATTAAGAACTTAACATTATTATCTTGGTTGGTTAATATTATTTTTGTTTGAGAACTTCTGAACACCTACCTCATTTCAATAAAATAAACCCGACGTGCTATTGTTAACAGATTACGAATACTGTCATTTTTTGTTCCATATGAAAACCATTGCCCTATCTTCTCCATGCTGCACGGCGACTGAAACGCACTATAGTATTCAGTGATATGAAATACAGATTGCAACCATTGAATGAAATGAATACACTATCATAAAAATTGCCTAGAATTCTACAGTACTGTTTCGGTGTATTTAATGATCACGAGGTTGGTACTTGTTGCAATAATGCCAACGATTTCCTCTCAGTACACGTCAGTTTTTCAAACAGTCAGATACTAGCTGTCAAAGTTGATACGGTTTTAAATAATTTTTAAATCATGTATTTCAAAAAATTAAAACCTACTATAACAATATGAAAATAAGTGTGGTATGCTTATGTGTGTTTTCGTTTTGTACTTTATATTGGGCATTGTAAGTCATAATTTTTGTAAATTTCCCTTTTAACAATTCTTTAATAATCCAATTTTTCAGTGGGACTTCGCTAGGCTTAGCATCCGCTGAAGATGCAGTACTTTCAACTTCAATTAGTGCTACGATCGATTCATCGGAAAACAGTACACTTAGTGCAAGCACGGACAGTGACAGTAAACCTAGTGAACATAACGTGATTAAAGGTGATGGTGACTTAGAACCCAGTGCAGACATTCATTCTAGTATTGAAGAGCTCTCAAACGAAGAAAAGGAGCAGCCCCTACAAAATCAAGAATATGCTTTCGTTGAAGCTGTTTCACAAAATTCTGGTGTTGCCCACGAGTAAGTAGTTTCAACTAAACAATCGAAACATATTGTGTGTAGAATTAGTGTGTAATTGAAAATTATAGAATATTAGTAGTAATAATTGAATGAGTTTCTATAAAAAATTTAATTAATTGCATTGAGTAAATGATTAAAATGGATTAAATCAAAAATAATTATTTTAAATTAAAGTAATCATACTATTTAATTTACAGCTTCAGTTAGTTCTCATTGCACTGGCAGATGATTAAGAAACTTTTCAATTAATGCAAGTTTATACATGTATTGTGATTGTTAGATTAATTTATTGTTCGATTAAGACATAAATGCGTTGGCCTGAATCCACTTCCTTTGTAAAATGCAATTCGTTTATGCAATTCACCTGATTGTAAATTGAACTTTCAGTACTTTCTTTTAATTTTAAAGAAATGAGGATGGAGTCTAAGCCAATTTAAAGAATTCATAAAGTTCACTTTTATACTTTTGAAATTTAAACAATTTCCTGGGGAATATACCACAATTCCTGTTAATTATTCTTTCTCAGTAATATCATTAACATCCTAAATTCGCGAAATTCGTGCATATGATAGTTCCTTTCACATTGGCCTTATTCGGATCAATAATATAAGTACCAAAGTGAAACTGCAGAGACCTAACAGATGATTAGGAATTGTTACATATGTGGGTCTTCTCCATCAGGAGACTCATATCTATTAATTGTTATTGAACACTTTTGATTAATTCCATGATATCGCCCACAAAACGTAAAAATGCATTTGTGACAGAGTTTTTTGCCCTATGAATAAGCCAACTGCACATTGGCCCGACTCAGGCGCCTGTTGGATAATTGCCAAAAAATTCCTTGATGGTAAAGGCCTAATTTTATCTATCAACAACGCTCGATTTCTTTCTAACGGAAATATTTACAAATTAAAAATAGCGCTGCGTGAAACAAGTGGAATGTTTGAAGAGTTTTTGAGAAATACATGAACTATCATCACCTGATCCAGTAAAACCATTGATAATGTATCATCACACGTTAGTACTCTTCTGATAAGGACACGTGTAATCCAATTGTGCAAACATTCATATTGTTGTAAAAAAAGCAGGCATGTGGTGAAGACGACCTTGGTGAGCAGGTTTTTACATAAGCAATATTGACTTGCGACCTTGCTATATTATTAGGAGCTATTGATTTCTGACATTCGAGTTGCACTGGTGTCTAGTTAATAGTGATACCCACTTTTTTGACAAGGTTCTCATAACCACCAAGAGTGCTTGCCGGAAAATACCAATTAATTTTTAAACGATGTTTTTGTTTGTATGTTCTATGATAAACCTTAGAATTTTTACTTGTCATTGTATATTTTTAGCAACAAATATTGCTCATTAAAGGAAAATAATTCTTTCTAATGATTACATGTCCAAATTTAACCAACATCCTTTATCTGATTCCTTCTTTATAAGATACGACACGTCATGTTCTCCACCTAACACAAATTTAATAGGTTGAATGAAGAAACTTCGACTGGAATTATAAACACACACAGCCGAATGAAGATAACGTTTGCAGTAACATACAAATATCAATCATGTCGAATGAAGGAACGTCGATTGCAGCAACACATACAAACAGGATGATAAAGATATCGCCAATTGGAAGACATACTACAAACAAGTCGAATGAAGAAACGTCGACTCCAGTAATGAATGCACACAGGCGAATGAAAATAACGTGAACGACAATATCATATGCAATCAGGTCGAATATCGCAACTTTGACTGCAATAATAAATATGTACACACGCGAATGATCATAAACGTCGAATAAAGAAACCAGTCGACTGTACCAACATTGAATGCATTCAGGTCGAATAAAATAGCAAAATAAATACACCCGGAATGAAGATAAACATCAAATGAATAAAATGTCAACGGCACTAACATTGAATACCAATAGATCGAATATCGAAACGTTGACTGCAATATTGTAAATCCATACAGAATGAAGATAAACGTCGAATGAAAAAAAAAAAACGTCAATTGTACTAACATTGAATAGGTACATTTAGGTCGAATATCGATACGTTGACTGCAATAATAAATATGTACCCACGCGAATAATG
>JABXWE010017860.1:0-28048 GCA_014611495.1 Limonius californicus | reverse complement strand
TGGGGCGACCGCAATTCAGTTAGTTAAGTTTAGGGTGCATGCTGCATGAATGGTTAGTGTGTAAGGGACGCCCGCACCCCCCTGAAGTAATGCGAAAGCGGTTCCGGGGGGGGAACGGTAGTATGAATGTGTGAAAAAAAAAAGTTGTGGGTTGTCGTTACGACGTGCAATTATCAGGCAGTAATGATCACAAAAACAATGGGTAGTGCTTGTTACCTACAGTAAAGAACAATGCTAAGTCAATTAAATACTTTGGTGTTATACAAATTGTATTTTTAATTTCTGTTTTGCGTCGCCCTAACGAATGTCGAGGGATTTTCGTAAACACAAAACAGAAATTAAAAATACAATTTCTATAACACCAAAGTATTTAATTGACTTCGCATTGTTCTTTACTGTAGGTCACAAGCACTACCCATTGTTTTTGTGATCATTACTGCCTGATAATTGCACGTCGTAACGACAACCCAAAACTTGGGACAAGCATTTTAAGGCAAACGGTTGCATTTACGCGTATGAACCAAAAGTACCTTATTTTTGTACTTTTTAATTCTCTTTCAGAAAATAACCTAAAATTTTAAAATGTTCTACTAATAACAAAGTTAGAGCTAATATAAAATTTCAGTGGTAGGTTAAGTGCCCCTTACGGTCAAGTCTGCTTAATGAAAATAATTCTGTCACTGTACTACATAATGGTAAGTATGTGTACCAAATTTCAAAGAAATATCTTTAGATTTGTGGATATTACAATAAAAAGAAAAAATAAAAAATTGAACTTTAAGGCCCTATAACTTCTTAAGGAAGGACTTTCTGCCTAAGGTATATTAGGTTTAATCGGTTTATTTTAACCTAAGGAATCTATGACTAACCGCTGGCCCATTCTTTCTGAGACAGCCTTTATATATGTTACCTTAATATGCAACATCCGTTAATACCCATAATAACTGGCAATTTTAGGAAGTTGGTTATGCAAACCAACTAACGGGTTTGCTTATTATGCATAATAGAAAATTATTTCATATATCTCTATCAAGCATAATTGTAAATTTTATGTTCTTAAATAATAAATTAGAACTTCTCCAATTTGACATTAATTTGTATTTATTCAAACAAGAAGAACTGTGGTGACATTTCGAATTACATAATCTACCGTTTTTTCTACAGTGGCAACTACAGGGAATTTTTCTTTTTAATATACATTGCCTATGTATACTTTTAAAAAGAACGCGTCAATTGCGCCTATTATGTAGGCAACCAACTATACAGACAACTGAAGCATGCTGTGACCAAAACAATCAAATTAATTCAATGTTAGAAAATAAAATTAGTCTTTATTTAGTGTCTTCTTGCGTTTTTTATACAACCATGTACAGTAAAGACGAAAAAGTGGAAATTCTAATGTGGTATCAGAATGGTAACAGCTTAAGAACTGTGAGAGACTTATTTTCAGTAAAATATCCAGAAAGACCTATTGCTTCTATTCGAACCATACAAGCAATTGTTAGAAAACTTAAATCAGAGGGATGCGTAATAAATTCCCATAAAATAAGAACTGCAAGTAATCACGTTTTAACCGAAGAAATGAAATTAAATATTTTATACTACGTTGAGGAAATCATAATTAATAGTTATAACAAAAAATAACAATGAAAAAAAGTTTGCGATGGCCGGGAATTGAACTCGGATCAACTGCTTGGAAGGCAGCTATGCTGACCATGACACCACTTTGCCGCTGATGTATTTGTTTTGTACAAAAGAAATATAATGTTCACGGACCTTACGGAAACACCACCCTGTCAATTTTTGTATTTAGCAAAAAAGTCATCATCTGTGTCCTATATACAGGGGGAAGTACATATTTAATATAAACACTGCACTGCATCAACATAGGCAATGTATACTAAAAAGAAAAATTCCCTGTACATGGCAAAATTTATTGCAGTTACAACTTTGATATTCTTGCATACTTTCAGAGGCAATAGCAGCTGCTTTCCTTAGTGATGTTAATTTGCTAGGAACATCATTTATATGTAGAAAATCTGAACTTGCGCAAGAGTCAAATTGGTTTCGCACATATAATTGTTGTAAAACTCCATCCTTTGTTCCAAGTTTATAGGTTGCATTATCTTCATCCACTTCCATTACAACAGTAATGATATTTCGGAATGATTCGGTAGCATGGCCAACATCAGGAATAGGAACAGTTACATTAGTGCCCAATGGACAGGGTGGATACTTCGCATATGAACTCTTTAATATTTTACGTTATAGTTCTTGGAGATTTTTCACAGCTTGATTCCTGACCTAAAATTTCCACGTTTCTGTCCTCTGTTTTTAGGATTTGCATTATTTCTAGTATACTCCTCACTACTGATATCAAAATATTCGTTTTTTTGATTTCTTTCTTCATTTTCTTCTAATATATATTCTAAATCTTCTTCACTAGTAATTTCTCTAAGGGTTTCAGGAGGTAAAGTTGTCGTGGCTATTCCTATTTTAGGTACTATCCCAAGCAATGCTTTATACGGGGACATTTTTAAGCCGGCATGTAAAGATCTATTTTTCATAAACTGAATTGTATTTAAACCATTTGACCATTCTTTAGTATCATTATCAGACATCCACGTTGCCAATATCGATTCAATATCTTCATTTGCTCTTTCTGCACTTCCCTGGCTTTGGTTATGACGAGGTTTACCGTTTACCAATTTTAATCCTTGCCACTCTGCAGCTACAACTCGAATTACTTCACTTACAAACTCTCGGCCATTATCACGTATAATTATAATGTAAAATAATATTGTAAAACATAAAATCTTGAACTCAAATATCTAAATACCTATGCAGTATGTATGGCGCCCCAAAAATAGAAAAAATGTCTTTTTTATTATACCTCAATCATAATCTCTGTTTTTTAAACTAAAAAGCGTGCAAAAAAGGGCTTTTAAAACACTAGTGCTTTAAAGTTGCCCAGGTAACAAGACAACATTCACTTGTTGGCCATCGAGCTGGATAATTTTTCGTATTCCTTGCAATACGCTTGTTTAGATTTCGCGGGGATTAATCGCTGTTCAGATTGTTCGGCTAACATTCTAATCTCGGATGAAATATCCTCGTTTTCGTTCATTTTGTAATTCACGAACACAAATCGAAACAAACTTCACAAATCATCAAATTTATAGTAAATATGCATAGCAACGAAACAACAACAATTGCTAACCGTTTCTATATAAACAATTAATGACAAGATTATTTCGAAAACGGAATTTCAATTTCCTTTTTCTGATATAATTTTTAGATTGCAGTGCAGGTATAATAGAAAAAAAGAGCTTTTAAAGCACTGCTCCGTTAATCCCGTCGCGTGCTTTAAAGGCTTGCTTATACACTTGTATTATAATATACTATAGTATATTCCAATTCGTTATGTCCCTAACGGCTTAAGCGAGTCCACGCCTATCGCTTGTACCTGCCTGGCTGTAAAAGTGCGTGAATTACGTTAGCTGTCCTTTGTCTCTTTTTAACCAGTGAGGCAAAGGGAAATAGAACGCTTGTGCGTAGTTTGCAGCATACAATAATTTGGCTATTCAGAATCATTAGCGCGCTGCGGTTAATTTTTTTTAATATGCGCCGTATCACAACAGCTTACATACATGCAAATAATTTCAAAGTAATTACATAATAAATAAAACGACAAAAGTAACAGTATACAATATAATTATCAGTTATAAATACAATACTTTGGCTATTCAGAATCATTAGCGCGCTGCGGTTATTTTTTTAATATGCGCCGTATTACAACAAATTATATACATGCAAATAATTTCAAAGTAATTACATAATAAATAAAACAACAAAAGTAACATTATACAATATAATTATCAGTTATAATTTTATTAATCACTATCATCATCTTCAATGTGAAAGTCGTCGTCGTCCGAATCAGAATCCATTCCTAAATGAATCACAAGTGGATTTACTTCTTTAATTATTACATGTTCGCGTTCCCAATAATTTTGAATTGTTTTATCAGTATGTTGAACTGTTTTTTTCCAAATTTCAGGTGTCACTGTAGACAGTGCTTCTTTCCACATACTTATTACATTCTTATCACCATAGCCGTCTCGGCCAATGTGCGCATCATAATAGTTTTTGCAGATGTCCCATATTTGCTCAATTGCATTGAATTGACAATGATAGGGAGGAAGCCGCAAAACTTGGTGACCGGCCTCATTTATTATTTGGTCAACTATGTAAATCTTTGGCTTTTTATGATATTGTGCAATTTTAAGTAAATTAGTTTTTTTCGCATCTTCCGGAAAATCTATTTTTTGCATTTGTAGCCACTGTTTAATATCTTCTTTAAGCCAGCTGGTAACTGGTTGTTTCTTCATAAGAGCTGAGTGATAGGAAGCGTTATCCAAAACTATAACTGATGGCTGTTCTAAATTAACCAACAGATCTTCTTTTAACCACTTTGTGAGGCGTTCAGCATTCATGTTATCATGATAATCCGCGCTGCTGGAAGTTGAAGAAAAAACATGTGCAGCTTCAGCAACAAAACCATCTTCCGTTCCCGCGTGTAGAACGATAAATCGTTTACCCTCTCCGCAAGTTTTTCTCACAATTTTGATGGAGTCATCTTGCCAACTTCTTTTAATTCCACCTTTTCCAAAAACCCATGTTTCATCTACATACATACACATAGGAGAGCTCTTTGCAAAAAACCTGGTGTGGTGCAACAAAGAGCTACATTTCTACGCAAATTCAAAGCCTTAAAACAACAAAACTTAAAATTTGTTTTGTTTTTTTAAGGCTTTGAATTTGCGTAGAAATGTAGCTCTTTGTTGCACCACACCAGGTTTTTTGCAAAGAGCTCTCCTATCAGAATCCTTCAGAAATTTAAAATCGATCGATTTAAGCGTTCGATATAAACTTGTACGACTTATACCTTTCATCAAGTTCATTCTTCAAAGTATCCAGCGTCACATGTTTATTTTCAGCATACATCCTGTATATTGTATCACGAATTCCTTGTTTTTGAGTGTCACAAATATCTTCCGATTTTAATTTACGGCGTTTACTATTGTTCATCACTTCACGATTTGCGACATTTTCATTATTGCGTTTCACAATTGCTTGTATTGTATTCGCGTGTATTTTTACTGCCGCCGAAACCCGTTCTCGAACACTTGTAACTGGCAAAAGAGGACCTAAATTGTCCTTTTCGAGAGTAAGATACTCCAACAAATTTAGAACAAGTTCTTCATAGTCTACGTGGCGTTTAGGCATGTTGACCGGGTCAAATCAGAAAACTAACTGAACCATGTATTCAGTTGTTTCTGCAGTTATATTTTCTAATGCTTATTGAGATACCCATTATCATTATAATACCGTTTACTAATGGGTATTTAATCTTTCGCATTATCTATATGCAGATTAACTCGGTTAATATAACCTTCTAAATACATGCAACTTTGGGAGCAAGTGTAACTAAATAATTTCTTACGCGGTTTTATTTTATTTATTTATTTATTTTAGTTTCCAAAAAAATTGCCAGCAATTACATTCCCAAAGTAAATGACCTACGCCACTGTCAGGTAAGTAGCTTGTCCGTAAACCTGTTCTTACAATCTCTGCAGGCGTGGACTCGCTGAAGCCGTTATGGACATAACGAATTGGAATATACTATATTACGTGTTTGGCTACCTCACGGGCTGTCTTTGATTTTAAGGCACGTAAAATGATAAACTTGGTCAGTTGATCCTAATAAACAAGTATAAACTTGAATTCTCCATCTGATTCAGATTGCATGTCAATTAAATCAACTTGAGCCCGGCTGTTAAATTGCCTGTGAAGTATAGGTTTTACCGTAAGTCCGTTTAGTTTTTTAGATCGTTTTAAATGACATGCCTCACAAAGCGTCAAATAAATAGATATTATTTCTTGGGTAATATTTGCATATTGCTTTGTAATTTTATTTCTCATTCGGTCCCTTCCTCCGTTGCCCGTATTTCTATGGCATGCATTCAGGACATCAAACATTTCGTCAACTGGAAGAACAGTGGCATCTCTAATTTAAGGATTCAAGTAGTAATAAACGCTAAGTAATATAAAATTGATTACAACTACTAATTATTTGAGCTAAACGAGCATCGTATTCTGCCTTTAACAAAACGTTTAACCGTGATTGCGTTCTTCCTTTAACTTTTAACAATTCATCTACAAATTTACTTTGCACATTATAATTTTTCATTATTATAAACCTAATTACACTTTTGTATTGTGAATTACGACATAACCTCTAATTCAACATATCACAGTAGCGCAGCGAAGAATCCTAGAACTATTTGTAGCTCTTATGCATAATTACTAGTCTGATATCAGTGCATTCGTATAATAACTTAAAACGTCTAATTAATATGCGTAGCGACTAACATTATTAGTTCATATGCATAATACTTAACCATTTTAGTTTTTTCGCATAATTCTTGATTTAGTTAGTTATTATGCGTATTAACGGCTTTTGCATATTAGCGGTAACATATACACCTAATTCATCTATCTTGAAGGAACTCCTAAAACCGTTCAAGTACTTCACTTCAGTTCCCGGAAAGAAAATCAGACAAAATCTCATACACGTTTTAGCACACTGGATACCAGTTGCAGAGGACAAACTGCCAATAATCGATGACTTGGTACATTACATCCACAACGCTAGCCTTTTGTAAGTATATTGTACAGTATGATAAGATAAATGTAGACCACAAAAATTACACCCGATGCCCAAAGCTCCAAACGTTGCTGTTGTATTTATAATGAATAGATGTAACATGATAGAGAAAGGTAAGAGTAACATAAACCTTTAATATTGATGTTTTAATTGAAAAACAATTGTGTATATAATAAAAGTATCTAATATTTTCAATGTATTGAGGATTAAAGTATTCTTTTTGGATATTGTGCAATTTCGATATTATCAGCTCAGAGGTTTTTGAGGATTTTTAGGTTTTGGCCGGCGGAGTCTCTGAACAGCCACCAGCGTTCGTCAAAATTTTATCTTTTGTTGGGGATAGTTGGCCCGCAGGTGGGTTAGACGAACGCTTCAGGTGGCACTCGATGCGCCAAAGAATAGGACGTCATTTTGTTTAGGTGCGGCCTCAGTTCGAAACCTTTTGACCGCTGGCCACCGAAATACAGTATTCAAAAAAAAAAACATCTCTTTTACCGAAACCCATTTTTACATTTTTCAACCTAATCGTTTCAAATTCGAGAAGATGTTAGTAAACGTACAGATTGTCATATGAAAAGTTTCACTTGAGTTCAGTTGCGCAATGGCATATTTCTGTTATCTGCAGCGGAGCTCATTCACTTACTAAACGTCGACCACTACAGATAGGGTACACTCTGAGAAAAGTACGCATTACTTGTGTTAGCAAATGGGTGCGAGCCCGTTCGTTTACTAACATGAGTGTACTTCGACGAAGTGGGAAACCGAGAGTAAGCGCATCTCCTTTGCTCCGAATGCTGTCTTGCTTCCTGTTCTGCACATTTCAAGTGAAAGTTCTCATTTGACGAGTTGAATCTGGTTGCGACCTGGCGAAAGCTCGTCGGCACCAGATGCAAACCTGTTTTCGGCGGCCATAACTTGACCGATCGAGGCGATTTCCAGGGCGAAATACGGGTAGGGTTAAATATTTAGCGCCGCTCTGGAGCTGCCAAAAAGTGTCGATATTGACCGTTTCTGGGGACGCGTGACCGAGGTATCGTTTAAAGTAGCCACCTGCAATTTATGCGGTTTAATAGAGCGTCTTTCTCAAAAATGATTATCTTCAGGGCGAAAACATCGAAACGCCATGGTCAAAAGATGGCGGCGCTCAATTTTCAGTGTCCCGGCTTCACCCGTAAAAACCACATTTGGATATCTTGATCCGTTTTCCGCCGATGCCCGTTTACGTTCCGAAAGGTGTATCGATTTTAGCGTGTTTTTTAATAATTGAAAATTTTCCGAAGCTTGTATTTTCCAAACGAAACTAGGTATAAAAAATGCACCTTGCGCCGTTGAAAAGAGCGTCACTAATACTACTCGGTAATACGGATTCGGTGCGATCAAAGTACACGGTACGGCGACAGGGGGCGCGAAAGGATTTTCAATAAATGGCTATAACTCTGCAACCGCAACACCCGGCGAGATAAAATTACAGATGTTACGACTATTGCCGAGGCGGTGCTAAAAATAGCCAGCTAATTTTACTGGTGCAAAAAATAGTTGGATATCTTCTGATTTGAATACAATAAGCCCGACGGAGATATCTTGATTAACTAACCAGTGGTGAATTTTTAATCTCAGCATTGCAAACATGCACTGTTGTTCGCTGTTTAGCATCGCATTTTGCCTTTCAATACAGTTATTTTTGAATCACGGGGCGTAGTGCAGTGCTGTGTGGTCATCGAGCGTTAGCGCGACCGAGTCGTCAGAAGGCTGTGTCGTAGGACCAGTCATACCCCAAAATTTTCATGCCATTCATGCCTACTGACACTCTCTCTTAAAACATACAATTGTGAGCCCTTTCCTCTCTTCATACACCTTTTCTATCGGCCCCCTTTCTTCAAATTTCTCCTTTAACCACTTTCCTATTTATTCCTATATCTTCCTATTTTCTATTCCTTTTCTCTCACTTTCTTTTTCCTTTTTACCATTTTCTCTTGTTCTTATAATGCCTCTGCACCCCCCTCCCCCAGTTGCCCTTCTCCCATCCCTTTCTACTCTTCTTCTCTCCTTTACTTTCCACCCCTTTTTTTCGCCCCTTTCCTTTGATATATTAAGTTAACACTTACAATATTACTAAAGTTTTTTTTACTTTACCGGAAAGATACAGTTTTCAGGAATGTTAGTAACTATTATTCTATTTATCTATTCATATTTTCACAGAATCGATGACATCCAGGACGTTTCAGATTTACGACGGGGTGTACCAACTACCCATACAATATATGGTATTCCAAGGACAATATATTCAGTGAACTACATCCAGTGCTGTGTCTGCGATATATTGGATGGGTTCAATAATATAGAAGTACGAAAGCAATTTGAAATGTTCTCGGAATGAAATCGAAAATGGCTTTATATTCACTACTCAAAAAAAGTAGTCACGCTTTCAATTGTCGTAAATTTCTTTTCAGGTTAGGAATCTTCTTGAAACTTTGTACATACATTGTTTAAGTGCTGTATATATTTTTTTTTAATTGTAATTACATTTGTAAGCTTCGTATAACTTAGAGCTTATCAGTAACAAAATTAAAGTAATTCACAAAATGACTCATGCCAAAATGTAATGTCTTAGGTTGGTTTCATTTCCTGTTTATTATAAAAATAAATTCAGTACGAAATATTGCCTCCTCTTGGTCGAACTATTGCTTGACAGCGTCTTGGCTGCTTGCGTGTGGTTTACCACTATCATACATCTAGACGAATTCCGGACCGCATTTTTTCGTCTCCTATAGGGCTAGCGCAACCGAGAGCTCTAATCGTGTAGGAAACGGATGCGAGACCTGCATCTCCGTTGGCTAAGGGGTTAGCGCACAGCATGCAATTAAAAATTTTGCCATAAGGCCTGCCTTCTTGCCGTGGAAAAAAAGGACAGACACAACTTTTACAGTCGCATCTTCAGAAGATAGCTATCTTTTGTATACAGTTGACATAACAATTGAGCAATGCGATTGTCCAACTGGAGCAGGAGGAAAATTCTGCAAACATCTTTGTGCAGTTTACAACACAAGTGCTAATTTGCTAACTACCCCACATCTGCTATTCTCTGACCGCGTTGAGCTCTCCAGTTTGGCACTTGAAAAGAATTTTGATAGCACCTTTTTTATGGGTATGAAGGAAACGAACAGTGAGATGATACAATCACCATCCTGCGGTAATCGGGATTTTGAACAGCCTATGCGAAGTGAACTAGATGGTAATATTGTTCCAACGGAAGAAGTGCAACCGTCAGATAATTGTTCTGATGAGATAGCTGAGGAGTTTAACGCAGAACTTATATCGCTGCCGGATAGTTTAAAGAAACTTCATATCTTCGCAGAGTTTCATCCTTCCAAATTTATGCTGAAGAACATAAAGGAACTAAACGCAAATATCAATGGTATTGAAAGTGAAGAAAGTTTTTACAAAATTTTTTCAGCGATAAAAAATATAAGGCCTGGGAGACGGATCAAAGTTCAACCAACATCAATTGCGCGCCGTAAGAAGAGAGAACTGCATGCAGGCGCGACAGCGATGCAGGCAGGTTGACCAGCTAACACCGAACAGAGGACGAAAGTCAATAAGAATAAAAGAGCATTGAGTGCAAATATTTTTCTCAACACAACAAATGCTAAAAGGCATGGCAGTGCTCACTAGTTGTTCAGAATATTAATCTGTATCTTCTTTTACAGTGAAATTATTTTTTTTATATGTTAGCCCCCTTCAATATATATATTTTCTTTAATTAGAAGAGCGATAATGAATGATGAAAGCACGATGAAAAGTTCCGCGGTCAATCCTTGCCGCCATTTTTTTTTATATTATTCCACTGCTTTATTTTGTACTTATCTCTTTTATTATTGTTACTTAGGATAGGTACTTACCTACCTACTTACCTGAATGGCATTACTTTTTTCATACGTATCTACTTAATAAAACATTAAGTAAAACTTTTTAGTAACCCCTTAGGGAACGGAGATGCAGGTCTCGCAACCGTTTCCTAAACGATTAGCGCACTCGGTTGCGCTAGCCCTATAGGAGACGGAAAAATGCTGCCGGCCCATACTTTTACGCTTGCGGAGGAACATGAACATGCAAAACCTTATTTAAATACCGTTGTGCGTTTAGAACACCATTTTGAACTATGCTAAGGTCAGTACGAGTATCCAGTATAATGCGGTGTCATATCATCACCGACCCACCACCAAAAGCAATCGTTTCGCGCACTGTGACGAAAAGGTAACGTTCTTCTGGTCTTCTCCTACATGCAAACGTTCATCATTACCTGACAGAAAAATCCTGGACTCGTCTATAAAGAGTACACCTTGCCAGTATCTCAGTTGCAAGGTAGGGTGTCTCGGCCGAATTGCAATCGCATTATACGATGGCGTCTGGCCAGCGTTCGTCCAACGTGAAAACGATTTCCACTAGTAGCAGTAGTTTTTTTGTTTCCACTAGGACGTCTAGTGACAAGGCCGTCCTCCCTGTAAGGTGTCCAGAGCTTGAGCCACGTACCGCTGCAATCGTCCGTCTTGTAGCAAGGTTACTGTTTGAACAACCTGTATTGTATTAAGATATCTAACTTATTTGAGATAAGCACAACTGACATGACATTTTTGTATTACGTACAAATTGTTAAAGATAAAGGATAAATGTATACATAGATTCCTAAACTCAAACTAAATGAAAAGTCGCTTTGAAAAGTGACTACTTTCTTTTTTGAGTGGTAGAAATTACCTCTGTTTTGTATTATAATTTCTCTCAAAATAATGCTCAAAATCTTTTACAATATCTTGAATATCAATTTCTCAAGGCTTGCAAACTGCTTCTTTAACTTCCTTCTTTGGCGAAGATTTCGGTTTTTCATTCTTTTACTCGCAGAATGTAATCAAACAACTAATGCTTTTCAGATATTAGAAGCATCTACAAAACATTTTTTCTTAATTACTTACAAGAATGTATTTACTAAATTGCATTTTTAGCTAACTAAAATGTACAGTAAGACATTCGAAGAGATAATCGCAGGTCAAGGGATGGAATTATACTGGCGGGATAATTTTGTTTGTCCTACTGAAGCAGAATACCTCCAAATGATTTACAGAAGTGTGTAGCCAAAATTAATTTTACTTTGCATTTACATAATGAAATTATTCTTGTAGAGACTGCTTTGGTGTTTGTATTAGTTCAAACTGTCATGAATTTCCTCGCCACGGGGAAGAAGGTACCCTCCACTAGGTTGTTAACAAACCTTGGAATCTATTTCCAAATTAATGATGATTATCAGAATTTGAAGAATGATTTGGTAAGTTAATATGTACTAATTCTGAATGTATTTAACTATAGCCATTTTAGTATTATGACAGCAAAGGATTCTGCGAAGATATAACTGAAGGGAAGTTCAGTTTCCCCATCGTCCACGCCATTAATAACTTTCCAAAAGAAGGAAAAGGAATAATGGGTATCCTTTTCAATTGCAAAAGACAATTTTCGTAATACTTTGAAAATCTTTTAGAATCGTTTTGCATAGTTTAAGTAAGTTTTGCTTGAGGTAACAAATGTTGATACTGTTTGTTTCTCTGTTCACGAGCTGGATTGCTTTACATTCACATGTTGATGGAGCCTTTCTTTTCTTTCTTTTTTGTTGTCCATGGTCTCCATTTCCTAGTCCCGGTGGAGGTCTCTGTTTCTAACACATCAGGATGCATTCACGATGTTCTTCAAGATTTTGTTTTGGAATGTTTGAATGACCTTAATGTTGCTTTGTATGGCACAGCCCCATAACTGGATACCATATATCCTTACTGGGGTTTGTATTTGCTACAACACGAACTTCTTTTGTAGGGACAGATTGGAATTTCTTCTAAACACCCAGTACATTTTTCTTTATTTGATATCAAATTATTCCCTATTTTTAATGGGTGCTTGCTTTACTCAAATGATGCAATAAATGTTCTATACTATATAAATAATTCGTTCGCTACCTCAATCAAATATTTTTCTTAACAGTATTTAGTTATATTGCGTGAACGGACATACGATGTAGAGCTTAAAAAACAATGCTTGACTATACTCGAAAAATGCGGGAGTTTTGAATACACGAAAAAAGTGTTAACTGAACTGAAAAAAGCTATCCACGAAGAAGTTGCCAAACTGGATGAAAATCCGCTGATCTACGATTATATCGACAAAGCCATGCTGACTTGCTTGTAACTGCAGAAAATATATTATGGTGTTTATTAATGTGTTAATGAAAATTTCGATATCTTACTTGGAGTCTTCCTCGAATGTTCTTTGCGGTTTACACTTAAGTAATTATTTGTTCATTTGTTGATAAAGTAATAGAAGTAATTGTTAAAGGATTTTGCTGTATATTAATATCATATTGTAATTTGTTACTAGGAAATGTTATGTGCTAAAAATATAGGAATATTTGGTGTATAAAACAATTGTTTTTTCCGTTCAGACTGTCCACTTGGGAAATATGTTATTAAATTGAATACTAAAATTAATTTCTCTAAACAGCAATTTAAAGTGATTCTTTTGCTAATGATCTCGTAAATTTATTTGACCAACCTTTCATGTGATACTACATAAATTGGAAATTTGATATAATAACGGTATAGAAGTTCTTGTTGTACTTATAGCAAGTAAGTCCTATAAGCTATATGTAGGGGAAGGTGTTGTACCTTGGGTCAGTTTTCATGTTACGTTCGCTAACATTTTTGTTTGGTCTATTTAAACAAATCCGCGAAGGCAAGAAGTAAAACAAACATTTTGCTATTCATATATTTAATCAAAACATGTATTTTGATCTACAACAACGAAAAAATATTATTCTAAATGAATGGTGAAAACCGACCCAAGGTACAGACTGGTAATGTACCTTGGTCCACATGTAGTTGTACCTTGGGTCACTTAAAAAAAAAGATAATTCTGGTGAACGTTCAATAATATTATGTATATTAAAACGAGTTTTAGCCTATTTGACATCATACCCACTAAAACTTATATCAAATCGTAATTGTGAGGAATTGCGTGCTGTTCCTCCTACACTACGTGGTGGTGGAAGTTTACAAACTACATCGTCCGGAATAAAATTATACGATTCTGTTGCATCATTAACAAATTTGTTAGAATTATTGATTCTACGTAAATACCTAATTTCATTGCTGTTATTTCCAAAATTAATGATTTCTGCAATATAGTGCTTTACAGTTTTCTTTCCTGCCACTTTCACTAACACAAAATCGCCTTTATGTATTGCATCCTTTTCATTCATTTTTTCCAAATTTGCACCTTCGAACCATTCTTTATCTCTTGCTAGGATTTCCTCCAAGTTTTCATCGTCACTAGAAACGATCGAAGGAAGCGATTCATCGCCAGAATCGGAATCTTCTATCTTCTTTATTTTTTTGTTAGTTGCAACCCGTTTCGCCAATTGTTTGCTAACTTTTTTAGTAGCTTTAATGTCCCGTTTCTTCTTCAAAGCTGCTAACTCTTCTTTTTCGGGTGTGTCGGTGAGAATCCTGGATTTCCCTCTTGGACGTCTTCCTAGTTTATTACGCGGTTGTGCTTTAGGAAAAGGTCTTAAAAGCTCTGGTGAAATTGGAGTGAGGCTGCGTTCCACAACTGCAGACGAAGTACTGGCAATTGCAACAGGGCTCATAATTGTTACATCAGTCTGTAGTACTTCGGGATGTTTGCTGGGAACTTCATTCTGAGGTCCATCAGTTACGTAACTTGTTAGAAACTCATGTTCCTCGAAAATATTTTCATTGACGGGAAAAATTCCAGCAACTTCAAACCCCTTCAGAATATTGGACGGTGTAAAAGCCTTTGGAAATGCTTTTCCAGTCAGCTCAGCTATGTCATATATGGTGATGGGCTGACCTGGGTGCATAAGCATCCACTCATTACAAGCAGTGTTATAATATGATTTCATAGGCCCAAACACGGTTCTGTCCAAGGGCTGCATTTTATGACTCGTGTGAGGATGAAAAGTTAACAATATAATCCCATTTTCTTTGCAGAAGTCAATCACCTCAACACTAATATGGCTCTCATGGTTGTCTAACGTTAAAATTATAGGATTTTCAATAGTGGGTTTAGCATGATTTTTAAAATGTTCCATAAACTTTAAAAATAGCCCTGCATTAGACCAGCCGGATGGATTTGCCTCTCCAATTGTACCAACTGGACAACCTTTCAACATGTGAGGCTTAAAATGGACCCTTGGAAAGATCATCATAGGTGGAATGTGATTTCCAATTGCATTCATAGCCGCAATTAGTGTTACATTTTGACCACGTTCACCGCTGGTCATCTGTCCTAACTGTTTTATTCCCTTCGGTCCTATAATTTTGGGTGGAACGTGTACGGTTGTCATGCCGGTTTCGTCGCAGTTCCATATTTTATCAGGCGAGAAGTCGCCACGGGAAAGAATTTCTTTATAATTTTTAAAAAAGGTGATCACGTTTGATTTGTTGAACGAGGTGGACCTGGCCAAACTTGTAGCTTCAGGTTTTCGAAGTGCCAGATCAGGGTGCCTTTTTAGAAATTGTCTTAACCATTCTTTGCCAGCTGCTTTTTTTGTAATCCAGGAGTTGGGAAATTCTTTTCCATTGGCAGTAGCATATTGATAAGCTAAATTTTTAACCTCTGTTTTTGTTAAACCGTAATGAAGACGTGCCGCTGTAACCAAGTACTGTTTTAATGCCTCTTCTTCTGTCTTTGAAAACACCTGTTTTGTATTGTTATTTGCTATATATCCAAATTCAGCAACTTCCGATTTTTTAAATGCACCTACATGCCTAATTAATGTCGTTTTCGATACGCTATAGCGTGTTGCCGCTTCTCGTATAGAAATCGCTCCACTTAGGCACTTTTTGGCAGCACATATCAGATTTTCTGCATTGACAGGACATCGTTTTTGTCCTGACTTACTTCGTGGCATTTTAAAAAATATCTGAAAAAATTATTTATTTTTAGATGAATTACCTACCATTAAATCAGTTTTAAATAGGTATAATGCCAAGCCTGTGAAATCTGCTTATATAAAATTTCTAGAATACAATATAATATTTTAGTAAAGCAGCCGTGACAATAATATATTAGAAACATAATTAAACAATTTTTTTCTTAGGTGATTGTACCTTGGACCGGACCGAGGTACATGACGTGGACGCGACCCAAGGTACAACTTTCAGCAACCTCTGATATTTTTTGTTATAAAAATTTATAGGTTATAAATTTTAAGAAAAGGTTTAGAGACAGAGAATACGAAAGAGTAATGCTATTCGAAATGTATGAAATAAGTTTGTTACTAGTGAAGTTGAAGTGGATGTTACACGATTATTATTATGAGTAATACTTACTTTGACAGTCACCAAAATGAAAGCATGCTCTCACTTCACTTTTGTTGAATTTACAATGAACTGCTTTAACTGCCATCTATCATGAAAAAACATGATCCATAATGGCAGTAGTGGTAACAGGAAATTCAAATAGGTTACCGCTAAATTTGGAATGACCCGAGGTACAGACCGGTCCGAGGTACAACACCTTCCCCTACCTATATTACGCCGAAATAAAAAAAAAGTAAGAACATACAATGTGTTGGATTTCAGTTTAATTCAGTAGAATTGTGTAAATTTTAAATTTTATGCGTATTTTATGCGCATGAATAATTTCATTGGCTTTTTTTAATAGCTAAAATGTATAATAATTGTAATACTGGTGTATACTATTGACTTACAATACAGTCTTTTAGCTGTTTGCCTCTTGTTAATTGAATTTTCTATATTATTGCAATGGAATTAGGAGTTCGGCATAGTCTACCAAAGCATACGTAGATAAGCCTTTCAAACCAATGTTTACCAACTTAAAAAAGTTTATCTTTTTGAATTCAATATCGAGATAGCTCGAATTATACATTAAAGTTTAAATATTTTTACGTAGCGTTAAGAATGGATTAGCAGCAAAGAAACCACCTTTCACTGAATACTACCTGCATTTCCTAAATTAACTGACTGGATTTTTCGAACAATTCATGAACAAGTTTCCTTTACAAGCTGTTTTCGTCATCAATTTGTTGTTGATTAATTATCGTAAAAATTTAGCTTCGAAAGACTAATTTGAATGAATAATTTATTGCGACTTTCAGCAATATATCATATTGCTTACTTCGAACTTTCCATAATTGATAACATAATGTCCTTTTCCAATATGAAAGTGTTGTCTTTGTACGTGAACGTATATAAATATATTCAAGCAGATTATTGCGAAAAGCAACAAAAATAATGAAAGTTCTGCCCAAGAATTCCTCTGGCGTGATTGAAATCTCATTCCCGTAATAACAGAAGTTTCAGCTCTAATAATTTATGAATTATTACTGTCAAAATATTTTACCTAATGACAACCTTCAGCTTCATTTTTGCCTAATTATCTTAACAAATAATCTAATCCATCATGTCCGCACACTTCCACTATCTGATAGGGAAATATTGTTTCAAGTTTGACACGAAGGTTTTCTTTCAAAATCCATCCAGGAAAAAATAGCGTTCTTGTTTTTTTTGTACTATTTTCAAGGTTACTGTTGTAAAAATCAACCTATTTTGTAATGTAAGTGTAATGCATACGCTTCAAAAGGAGTTTTTATGGGTGAGAAGTTGTTTAGCGTGCGTACAAAACTGATTACGACATAACCCGGAACAATTTGCTACCTGACACACGCTACCATCGTAAAGAATATTCATGATGAAAAAAGTTTTATGCATCCTCTCTCCTTGTAAACCAACCAATGTGTTTCTGAAAAATATGAAGTAACTAATGGCAAAAAACCTTTGCATGCTTTAAATGGATGAGCCAGAGGTTAGATAACTGTTGAAACGATATTAATATTCAATTTTCCTGCGTCCGTTATTCTTACATAACGAACGTGGATAAAACAATGGTGCATAAGTAATTTTACTATTCCAGGTAGCTATTATTGCTGCTATTGTTGATGTTATTATGCAGGTTGGGTCATGGGTTGCAGTAAATTTGTATTTTCAGTGACATTAACTAACAACTAAATAGTAGGAAGGAATATTAATGGACGGTATGTTCCTATGTATAGGTAGTTGAACACACAGGCGATTGTTAACTTTACACTCGTGCTGACCTTTTTGTCTTTTTGTTGTTTCCACATATGTATTCAATGGCGTATACGCCATATGTTTATACCGGGTGATTCACTTCAGAGTACGAGCCTACTTTTAAATAAAATAGGTGTGAATGAAAACAACAAAGTCTTGCTTATCTATGTTCAAGTATCATAAAATAGTTACAACAATTTATTAATTTAGAAGATTGAGCCTTAATCATCATCATAATACCATCAGTAAAAAAATAGATAACACAGTATCTTGTAATCATCGGCATGGACCTTATGATACACACCGAAATACGGGACTCAAGGTCCAGAGATATCCTAAAGTTTATAAGCAGCCTCCAACTTCTCTAAACTAAGAAAGGGCTCATAAGTTACAAAAAAAAACATTAATCGTTGAAGTGGTGGAAGGTATAGTAAAGGCCTTCATATACATATAACAATAAATAATAATCTTGTGATATGGATTTTAGGTTGCTTATTTTTCGAATAGTAGGGTCATACTCTCCCGTGAATAACCCTGTATTTTTAACGGAACAATTACTGTTACTGGATAGTATCAGATTAACAAGAAAAATCAGTAAAGCTATTAACTTGCTGGCCTAAAATATTTTAAGACTGATAGAAAATGGAACAGTTACTAACAGTGCGATAGTTGACAACAGTTAACAATTAATATTTATTGTACTTCTAGCACTTTTTTAATACATATATTTGTATTGTTAAATCTAAGGTATTCAAAAAATGGTTAAATATAGAACCATCAAAAACGAGTTGAAAAGTCTGAATCAAGATGGATTGCTAAACCAACTGTTTGCTAGATATGGGGGATTCTGTGTTTCAAGTTTTACTAACGTTTAACACCAAAAACCATGTCGACAGAGGCTCTGCATCTTCTCTAATTATTTTATAGCTTTGTTCAATTTGTTGTTGCAACCGAATTACTTGCAGATACTGCATACACACCTAACTTTTTAGGTAACCTAAAAACATAATAGTCTAAAGAAGTAAAGTCAGAAGTTTTTGTAGCATTAAATACAAATAAAACTTCAAACAAAAAATCGCTGACATTTTCCAAACGGTAGGTTTGGGGGCCTGATTGTCAATTTATTTTTTATCATGCTGTATGACCCTTAAATGTTTTTTCAACATCCCGTATAGCTTCTATCGTTTTTTGAATGTTAATAATTATTCATTTACCGGATAATAGTCGAGGTAGTTATTGCTTATATCCTGTCCTTTACTATAATAAGGACGTTGTTACAGTATTGAGGAAAAGATCATTATTCAAAAAAGCAGCGCTTAATTGAAATTATAATTTTTTCGCGATTAGTTTCCTAATACTTGATGTTTATTTATTTTTCATTAAATCAAATGTTAATTGTTAATAAAAATAACTTTTAATTAGCACAACACAAATGTCATGGGTCCAAGTAAGCACACTTATTTGTCCGGATATTACTTCAATATAGTGTACGTAATCCTAATGCGACGGTCGCTCCCCTGCAGCGGTTTGTATTTTTAAACTTGAACAATCTCTACCAGCTTTCGCAAAAAATCATCGCAACGTAATATAAGTCAGTTTTGTGATGCAAGGGTATTTTTAATTAGCAAAATATAAATTTTAATTAGACGATTAGAAAAACAAATTTTAAGTTAAATACTATATAATTTATTATTATTTATGATTAATTTGCCGTTGCTCAATTACAGAAGAGTTATTTATTAAGAAATATACAATGTAACGGGTTTAAATCGGAAATTACCGAATTTTAAGTGGATTTTTGGTAGTTATCAAGGAGTAGCCAAAATATGATTAACAATAATTGTAACTTGAGTTTTATATCCTACAATAGACATTATTATTTTTGTGTCCACACATTTAAATCGCTATTTTTTTGTAATAAATTTAGAGAGTATTTTAAAAATTAAAAGTTTTTTTTATTAGATAGTTTGATTGGGATTTTTGGGACTTTTGTTCATTATAAGCATAACAAACCCAATTTTTAAAAAACAAATTGTGGGTAAGCAATTTCGATTAACCATCTAATGAAAAACCTTAAATTAGTCACGAAATTTTTGATGGTGTATTAAATAAAGCATGAAACCTACAAATATTTCTCACAACCAACGTACAGCTCGGCATAATTAATGGTCGAGCTTTTTAGTTTGATCTCAATTCATTACTTATAAAATTATCTCGGTATGTTTTCGCTTATAATACTATAAGTACTGAAAGTTATATCAGCTATGTTTGGGGTTGTACCACAAGTGCTATTCGCTATAATAAAGATTTTCATATGTTCAAAATAGTGACTTGCGCCAGTAGTGGAATAGGCATTACAATTTATTGGTTGGTTATCAAATGCAAAATCCCGTGTTTTTATTGGTCCATTTTTGAAAGATGATCCGAATTAATACTGGCACTAATATAACTTGTAATCGAGGGACATCCAAACATTATGCAGAAACTTGATATGAGTATCACGAAAGTTATTTTAAGTTTTGAAGTATAGTGAAGAAATATTTCAAACGCCTCCGACGATTCGTGTGATTTATTTTTAATTTTACTAATAATTGGCGAAATAGTATAAAAATCAATAACGCATATTTAAATATAGAGAGACGGAAACGTTGGTAAATATGACTATCTTAATTCCCTAATTGAATACTCAACCATCAATATAATTTCTTGTTATAATTAATTAAAAAAATAAAATCCTTTTTTCCTCTATCTCATTAACGAAAATCAAAGCGAGAATATCTGGGCGAGCTACCGGGATTCAACAAGAATGAGGTCGAAGATGGACATCAACATATGTTTTATTGTTTTCAGTTGTTGCAAAGCGTTTTTCTGTAAAACAAAAGAGGAACTGTTTAATCTCGAACAAGATTATTTTATGTGGCAATTTATGAAAACGATTTATTATTCCAATCCACAGCTCCGATGTTTTGAGGTTAATTTTGAGAAGCACGCCCAAACCTATCGCGAGTATTGTATGCATTTTTTGCATATCGTTTGGTGTTTAATTGTGTCTGATCATACTGTAATTCCATTCGCGGCGCCGAAAAATGGAACGCACAAGCTTATAATTACCTATAATAGATCTGGGGATTTGTGCGCCATGCCACACACTTTAATAGTTGGTTTTCTTTGTACGGCATTGTTATAAAGTTTGTCTGAATTTATGTTAATTGAATTAATTTGTGATCATTCAACTTATATGTTAAATAAATTATAGTAATTTTTCAGAATCTTATTACCTTATCAAAGTACATACAAATCTAATGCAACAAGCCCTAACCACCGTAGAAGAATGGTGCTTGCGAGAGTTAGTAAGCCGACCTCTGTAATAGCTTTCACACACTATAAAGAGTCACGAATGTCAAACACCTGTGGGTCACTCGAGACACTAAACTGACTTTCAATCCCCATTTCAATAAGATCACAGGTAGTCATACCACTGAAAGACGGAAAGGAGAAGAAACAAGAGGTGAAAAATCGTCGAGGGCGTATCTGGTATTCAGGTGGATCCAAAAAGACCAACTGGTCGAGTATGGGTATTTTTGAGGCAGCTACCGAAGAATGCATTAGCATAAATCTGGGATGCTTCACTACCATCTTTCAGGTGGATGTAGTAGCAATGTCTATCTTCACGCGCATCATAATGCAGAGAGCCTGCTCAAACAGGCAAATATACATCGGACCGCCCAACAGCTCTAAAATCTGTTGAGGGTGTAAAAATACAATTTCGAGAAGTACTAGAATGTCTAGAAATGCTGGTGACACTGGCAGAACAGAACAGAGTCGCTCTGGGTTCCAGAACATGAAGGCAACGAAAAGGCGGACCAGCTGGCCAAGCAGGGAGCAGATTAAGCTCTTGTTGATCCAGAACCTACATTCGGAATATTAGATATGTCCGCAAACCGGGCTGTGAAAGTTAAGCAAGCAACACCGCAAACTTATAATACGACTGTTCAGAGGATACTGCCGTCTCAGAAGGCACCTCAACAAATTGGGGTTGGACAAGACTGCAGAGTTTCCTATGGGGAGGAGGAAACACTGCTGCACATTCTTCGTGAATACACGGCTCTGGCTGTAAGGCAAGACTAGCATTTCGGGGAGCTATTCGCGGAACCTGAGGGCATTGTAAAGGACATCCTCAAATTCATTGAGGGAATGAGCCTAATGGAGTAAATCACCAATGGGACACATTAAGCCGACAGAGCTTTCAATGTGCGAATAATAATAATAATTGCTTCCGAGAAAACTAAATTTTTCAAGACCAAGTTATGGCTTAAGATGATTAGGTATGCAAAGTAAATATTTTTCCTTACATGTTTTTGTATTGACGTTTTGTGGTGTTTTTATGCTTGCGTAATAGTCGCGACAATGTTATGATATTTCTGTTGAAGTTCTAATCATCTGTATAAATTTCAATTCGTAAATTTTGTTAGATTTCCTTCGTAAGGTATCTTTGAAATCTCTTTCTACAGTGATCTGATCAAAAGTGTAAATTGTAGATTTATCTTTGGAAGCCAAATGTCTATGGACGTTTCTGTCAATTGAATGAATTTTCGATTCTCGATTCCTTCTTCATCCGTAAAAGTTCTTTGGATTTTCGGTTTGTTTGATGTTTGTTGTCAGCAACATAAGGTCAATGTAATTCATTTTTCAGTCGCCAATATTAAAATTACAACGGGCGAAATTTCCTTATATCGTTTCTTGTCTTTGCAGTCCTCGAATGCCTAACCGAAAAGCTAATGGTTAACTGAAGCTTAAAATGTAAGCTAAATTAAATTTCTCGATTTAGATGTTTATAGCTTGTTTCATCTTTAAATAACAATTTTAAAGTTAAACATGTTTATTTTATTGGTGTTTCTGCCTTGACCTATCATTGAAGTCTCTGCCACGCGCCTACTGCCCTAACGTTTAATATGTGTAATATCAATTTCGATGTGATATTTAGGTCCAGCCCATTTATCATTGATTTGTGTGGTTGACAACGGCCATTTGTTGTTCGAAGCGTCTATCTTATTACGCGTTTACCTTGAACTCCTGTCAAAGTCACACCTATGTATTTTGTAAGGGTAATAAAATTCAGTCTAATATGGAGGATAAAAGCAAGGGTTACTATTTAATAATTTCCGGGGGATTTCTTTAAATGCTGCCATAGAAAAACTAACACACCGTCAGTGTATCTGCGACACGTTTACGCTAACGATAAAGCTAAAGTATACTTATAGGTATGTATTTTACGGCAGCCTTTTTGTTAAAAGTAAGTTAACATACAAGAAGTAGCTTCACAATGGAAATGTTAATAGTGTAGCCATTAACCTAGACCGACAAAGAAAATCATAAAATTAAAATCCCCATAAAATTTTGTTTGGTCAGGAACGAGAAGTACTGTTCTAGTGTATGCATTTCACCATCCGCCATAAAAGACCAGTAATGCAGGCAAAAATTCATATAATGGCGGCATAAAATGTGTCGTTCAAAGAATCGAATGCCATTGACTGGTTGGTCTTATCTAATACAAGGTTGTGAATGACACCTACATAAAAAACTGCTGCCGCTGTATTTACTCTTGAACCATTTATCTCGCGTGTCTGCTTTTAATTATTGCCATTTAATAATTATTAAATGAATCGCATGAAGTAGGACAGCTGAAACAGGTGCGAGAGGCTGCAAGGCTTAAAAATATTTTATGGCTAAGACAAGGAGTTAAGTGGATTTACGAAGCGCGACAAACCGCGGCTTTCCAAAAGCACGAAGATGTTCCGACAAGGACAGCTTGTTTGGTTTTTTAGCCAAAATGCAAATGATATGATCCTGGTAACACGTGTTTTTTCTTTGCTTAACTATGAGTTTTTGCTGATTATTTATGCAATGATGCTTCTTTAATTGCCTGTTTTGTTTTGATTTTATTATTATTGTTGATGGTTTTTCCATGTTTGATTGCTACTGCCGCAGGTCACTTGTTAACGTTTGGGTTCTTGAAAGCCATACTAGTTATAAATGTTCAAACTTAGTGGCCTACTGTATGGTGTCAATGTTAAACTTAGCATGGTAGTGAGCTTATCATTAAAAATATAAGCAATATACCACACCCTATTTAATAATTTGATCTTACAAATTTAAAATAATCTAACACAACCTAGAAATGTACAAAATTGCGATGATGCAATATTAATCTTTGAACATGAACCGGATGAAAACGAAACATTATTATATCTAACAAAAAGTGCATGATTTGTGATAGACGTTTAATTTCCAAACTGACACCAGCCGGATCTGTCCCATCGGATAAATTTTAATATTCCTCAATGGTTAACATAATCTTGGAAGACGATAACATTCAATGTCAAAGCCATGACTAATGCCGATCATGAATGTATTAATCACGTTTCAGGTAATGTTACAACAACGTAAAATCACCCCGACGCCGACGTATGACGATCGAATGAACACTTTCCGCGTTCATTATAAATTATGAATGGATGAATAAATTAATGTAGGCTGTTGAAAAGAATTTCTTATTCATATAATTCGTAAGAACTGTACATACATTGCGTGTGCTTGAAAATTCTCTTCGCTTACGTAACCTGCGGATTATGCATGTAATAGGAGGGTCTGCATTTTCGTTAATCTGCATAAATAGCGGCAATCTTTTAATCAGAAATTGCAAGTAGGAATGCCGATGTGGAATTTGAAGATAAATTGTGTTGGCAAGAAATGTTGTAGGAAGACACAAATTATTGCAATTAGAGATATCTGTATAAGGTCAGACACGACAGTCTTATTGTTTTTGCACACGAATAAACAGTAAGTGAGTGGAAGCTCGCGAAAGAGAATGCAGAAGTTTATATTGCATTGAAAGGAATTTCGATTGATTTAATAAATTAATTATGAACGAATTTTTGGCATTGAACATCATCAAAAGTAGGAATAAAATAGATAATTTAAGGGCATTTGCAACTATACACGGCATAAAACGTGTGAAAGGCATAAAGACGGCGAAATTTATCGGTAATATTCGTTTCATAAGATCTTGATTTAAAAGAAATTTGTTTATACTTTTCCATCTGTTTTTAAAATATATCGAATTCAAAAAATTGTTAAAGCCGCACGTTTCACATCATTTAAATGTTTTATAGCGTACGTTTTGGTTCCTGTAATATTACCAAGTTGCTTTAGTAAATTTCACATAAGCTTTCATTTGATTATTAACTATGTGTGAAGGTATTTTAATACTGCTAGCTGATTTTTTTTAATACAGTATGAGTCTACTAAGACGAAGCAGCTTGATATCTCAGGCATTTGAAGTATTAAGAGAAATATTGGACAGCTTGTAATAGGCAGCACCGCTTATGTATAGGAGCAATCAAACTAATTTTCAGGCTATTCCAACGAGATTGAACAACTATTTCAAACAGCTTATAACTGTAAGCAGACTCACTCTGTATAGCTAGATAATAATAATGGTGGAATTCAAGCTGTTATGACACTAAGGTGTGACAGTAATACATAGTAGGTATATATGTACAAAATGGTAAGTTTCTAATAAAGATCGATTAATTGGCTACTAAATGATAAAAACAGATTAATATTTGGTCAATTTAATATATGCTGCATGACATTGAAAATGTAACACCCAGTAAACGTCAATATATTAAAATAATTAATGTATGACAAATAAGGTACACCGTGTATTGCATTAAAATTGCATAATGATTGGAAAAGAAATCTAGTATGTTTTGAGAGTTTCTAAAAATAAAAGTCAGTTTTTGTTATTGTGTTTGTTTTTAAAGGTTAAGTATAGTATCAGTTTGATTTCTGTTATTGCCTTTGAGACATTATTTTGTGATGCCTCGTGTACGCAAATGCGGTAATTTTTCCCAACTAGGTGCTTTTGAACGGGGGCGAACAATTGGAATGCGAGAAACTGAAATGGCGCTTCGGGAAATTGCAACTAAGGTTGGAAGAAACACGTCGACCGCAATACGATGTTGGAAAATCTGGACGGAAGAACAGAGATAACAACATCGTAAAGGTGGCGGAGCCGATCGCGGAATTAATGACCGCGAAGAACGCCTCCTAAGAATAAATGCTCTTAGGGGCCGGTTCAGTACCACCAGGTCAATTGCCAATGAATAGATGGCTGCTATAGGACAACAACTCTGTTAGGTCAATTTATCGCTGAATAAGGTCTTTTGTTCTTAATTTCTACCGACCACGTCTTATCTTGCCATTGACCCAAAGGCATAAAAAAGTAAGACTACAGTGATACCAAGAACGTGTCCAATGGATCAGGAATGGAATCAGGTGGGGTTTGTTTGTGGGCCCACGATGGACTTGGAAGGGGCCGCCGAAGACGTGAAAAAAGCCGGAATTTTCAATACTGTATGGAACGCGAAGCAGCGCTTACCCGAGAAGTTATGGTTTAGGGTACCATGCCATATGGAAGTAGGTCCCCTCTAGTATTCCTGGAAGAAAACATGAATGCCCAGGAATGTCTAGGAACCTGTTACATTGCCCTATTTCTAGGAACCAGAAATCTCTATTTTCCAGCTTGATAATGCCGGACCCCATACTGTAGCTGTAACTACAAGGTTCCTTCGTGAAACTGATATTACCATTCTTCCGTGGCCAATGAGGGCACTTGATCTATCGCTCATCGAACATGCATGGGATATTATAAGCAGAAAGTTGGGTCAATTACCTGCTCCTACGATGGATCTACAGCTACAGTACTAAGGCACTCCCAGCTTATTAACTTAGGAGGTTATAGACTTATAGACAATCATCGTGAAATTTTAATCATATAATACTCTATGTGTACCACCTACATTACCACCGAAAAATTATTAAAATATACTGACGTTTAATTGGTGTTGCATTTTCAATGCAATGCACTATCCTTAAGGGGCTACTAAAGTGACTCAGAATAAGCGGTTTTTATTGTCACCTTATTTACGTTAATAGGCGACCTTTCCACTCGCGGTTTTTTAAACTAGTAAACAACATATTCAACCTTGAAATAAAGTTTAAAATTATAAGAACAGCTTAAAGTAGTTCAAAAGTACGCTGAAATTAATTTACTTTTACGACATCTGTGGAATTAATTTAGCTAAATTTCTTCATCTTAATACAAACTACCAGCCTTTAAGAACATAATCTATACAACCCCAATGTCAAGATTAATCTGATTTGCTTACAAACAGAATAATGCCAAGGCTCTTAGCAATTTATTTTATCGTATGTTATACGTATTGTCGTTCACATTGGCTGCACTTCGCATCCCAGCATTCAGATAGATGGCCCTAAGACCTAGGAAGGGCAACGAATATAATGGCTTTTCGATGTAAAAGTTACATTTAATTTTTGGTTGCCAAGCAAGTCATTTTACTATCATGATTTTTAAAATTTCTAATGCCATAATCTTGAAATATTCTCAAATACCGTTCTTCGTTTATTGTAACTACCTATAAAGAATTCTGTATTTTTATTTATTTCAAAGGAAAAATTGTATGTAACCAATATGGATTGATTTCTGTTAAAACAACTTGTTACCATAACATCCTATTCAAAGTAATTCCATTATTTTAAGAAACCTTCCGTATTTTTTACTGCAAGATTCGTTAATTATAATATGCACAAACATTTTATAATTTTAAAATTATACTTACTTTTGAAAAATCCTATAAATTACGATGAGAATTTCCCTCATTTTCTATTAACCAATAATAAGTCTCTATTTTGAATTTATCCACCAATTAGGCTGGTATTATACTGGTAATACCCCTAGGGAAATTACCGGTATAATCAACTCGTATTGGTTCAAATTTCGAAATAGAAGACATTCAATTGGTTGACAATGACATAAGTAAAAATATCAGATGTCAAATTTATTTTATTCGCGAAATTCTCTGAACAAATACCCCTCGTTCAGGCATATATCCTTAAAATTTTTCCTTGCTGCCTTGCATGCGTGTTTGTTGCCCCTAAAAACTGCCCGCGCGCTACGCGCTTGGGCAGTTTTTGTTGCAACAAACACTTGTGCGACAGCGCGGAAAAATTTTCAGTAATATGCCTGACACTTGGGATATTGTATATGAAAATTTTGCACTAACCTGTTCCAACCAATCAGAAG
>JABXWE010017858.1:0-20135 GCA_014611495.1 Limonius californicus | reverse complement strand
AAAGCGGAGCAATACTTTCGGCTGTAGGAGCGTCACATACGTACGTACAGTAGACTGCAAATAGCGTTGCGGCTCAACTGCGCACAAGATAAACAAAGATGTTGAATGAATGACAGAGACGAAGTACACACGTCACACTGCCAGTACATTCAGCCGCAAAAGTTAACTTGCGTTTTTATGTAAAGTGTGAAAGATGTTTCTAAGCATTATTAAGATTACAAGTGCTAATGAGCCATTAAGTGCTCATAAAGTTATGTCTAATTTTAAAGGAACTTTAGTTTTACCTACATTTAAGACGTTTCTAAGAAATGTCCAATGACTTTCTAATTCCAAATCCGTTTACTATTATAATTTACAAGCTTTAAATAAATGTACACAAAAGAAAAGGTGAAATGGGTTGAATTAATAAAAAATACACAAAAAATTGCAATAAAAGAACTTTCAAAATATTTTCGGAAGCCCTGTTCAAAATTAGAAGAATGCATTTTTAAAATAAATACCTTTAAATGTAGTTTCTAATAGGGACAGGTAGTTATTTACTTGTTGCCAACTACCTAATATTTCCGGATTATGCAGATGGAATGCAGTTCTGTTGTATGCTTCTTAAATTTGTGTTTCCGTTTACTCCGTATTCTCAGTAAAATTTGTAATCCTCAGCAGTTATATGAATATATAAGAATAAAAAAATATTAATTTAAATATTCCATGCCTGATAAACTTCCATCTGAACTATCACTTTCAAAATCAGTTTCCGTTTCGCTATCATCTTCACCTAAATTTATAATTAAATTGTCTACAATTAAATCTAAGGCGGGCTCTTGTGCCATGAAGCTTCACTCTCCTCCCTCATAAATTTTAAAACGGCACTTATGATTTCTCGGGATTGGCCGCTTAAAACTTTTCCTTTAACTTTAGTCTTGAAGACCATTTTTCTTCAGTAGATGCAACGACAGCAATAGTACGCACAAACAACAAATAACAAAAAACAGCAACAACACAAACAACAAAAACAGCAGTAGCACAAACAACAAATAACAAAGAAAACTACAATAATCAATTAAGAGCAAGCTTAACAAATAAGTTTTGGAAGCTGCTACTTTTTAAGGGAATGTACCTATGTTACTCGCTCGAGACTCAAGTAAAAAGTGAGCTCCGCTTCCCACTCCACTGTTTTGTCAACGCGCACCTCCGAGCCACCCGCAGCCCTATTTGCAGTCTACTGTACGTACGTACATACGTACGTACGTACGTACCCACCCACAGACAGACATTTTTTAAAAACCACTTTTTTGGGTTCCTAGAGACCCAAAACGGATATATCCGTTAAAATCTCGATTTCGAAAATTTTCATGATTTCAATACTTACCCTATACCTATAAGGTATGGGAAAGTAAAAACGAGTTGCCATAAATATTTTGTTATTTCATATTAAACCCCTAGTTTCCGTACATTAAAACAATAAAAAAGATCTGATAAACATTTACACGAAATAGCTCCATTACAAAGCGAAAATTGTTTTCGGTCATAAATACTTGCATTCGAATGGACATCTTTTCGCACCAATAAAATCAAAAGAATTGTAAAACCACGCGTGTTAGTTCTAAAAAGAACAGTTATTTTTGTGGAAGTTAAAAACGGCACATATATTAACTAAATCCTACTCAACGTTTGACAGTAAATTGTCAAATATCACGATTGACCAGGCAAGCAATTGGAGACAAAAATCGTATATAAAGCCACGACATGCGTTAAAGTTAACAAAATTCACCAACGGCCTACTTGACTAGGATTTTTTAACATACGTTACGGGTCGCCGAAGAAACCAGTAGTAGATATAAATGTTACAGAGAACCGTAATCATTGCCTCTAATTTAATTTATGTGAGAAATTTTTAACACTGGAAGTAATTGTCTATTATAAGTCTATAAACTTCAAGCAGTTCCATTTTAATTTGGTAAACATGAAGAAAGTCAAAATACCAACCATAAAAGTTTGTTTAAAAATGTTTTTGGCACACAATCATATTTGAGATATTTTGAATCCAGCCTTAGTACAACCAATTTAATAGTACTAGAGCCACTAGAGTGGTAGAGTGAAGCTTATGCATAGTTGACGATTCCACAATTATTAGTCTTTTCTAAAGTGGGTGGGGAATTAATAGTTGCTTGACCATGGCTTTATTTGAAACAGTCACGTTTAAAGTATAATTTGAATTAAGTTTTAGTGCAACAATAAAATTATTAGTACTAGAGTCACTGAACTAATAGAGTAAAGTTTATTCCTAGTTAATGATTCCACAGTTTTTACCCTTTTCTAAAGTGATTTAGATGCCAAACCAAAAATACTAAGAATTAATGGTTGCTTAACTAGGGCTTTCTTTGAAACAGCCACGTTTAAGGTACATATAATTTGAATCAAGTTTTAGTCCAACAATTATTAGTACTAGAGTCACTGGACTGGTAGAGTGAAGCTTATTCATAGTTGACGATTCCACAATTTTTAGTCTTTTCTAAAGTGGGTGGGGAATTAATAGTTGCTTAACCATGGCTATATTTGAAACAGTCACGTTTAAATTACATGTCAAAACTAAAAATGTTAAGAATTAATGGTTGCTTAACTAGGGCTTTCTTTGAAACAGCCACGTCTAAGGTATAATTTGAATTAAGCTTTAGTGCAACAATTATTAGTACTAGAGTCACTTGACTGGTAGAGTGAAGCTTATTCCACAATTTTTACTCTTTTCTAAAATTAATTAAATGTCAAAACTAAAAATACTAAGAATTAATGGTTGCTTAACTAAGGCTTTGTTTGAAACAGCCACGTTTAAGGTATAATTTGAATTAAGTTTTAGTACAGCAATTATTAATACTAGAGTCACTAGATTGGTAGAGAGAAGCTTATTCATAGTTGAGGATTCCACAATTTTTACCCTTTTCTAAAGTGAGTTAAATGTTAAATGTCAAATCTAAAAATACTAAGAATTAATGGTTGCTTACATGTGCCTTTGTTTGAGACAGTCACGTTTAAGGTATAATTTGAATTAAGTTTTAGTGCAACAATTATTAGTACTAGAGTCACTGGACTGGTAGAGTGAAGGTTATTCATAGTTGACGATTCCACAATTTTTAGGCTTTTCTAAAGTGGGTGAGGAATTAATAGTTGCTTGACCATAGCTTTATTTGAAACAGACACGTTTAAAGTATAATGTGAATTAAGTTTTAGTGCAACAATTATTAGTACTAGAGTCACTGGACTGGTAGAGTGAAGCTTATTTGACGATTCCACAATTTTTACTCTTCTCTAAAGTGGGTGTCAAAAATTAAAATACTAAGTATTAATAGCTACTTACATGTGGCTTTGTTTAAGACAGTCACGTTTAAGGTATGATTTGAATTAAGTTTTAGCACAATAATTATTAGTACTAGTCACTAGATTGGTAGAGTGAAACTTATTCATAGTTGAGGATTCCACAATTTTTACTCTTACTCTTTTTTTTAAAGAAAGAATATATTATATATATTATCCACAGAAAACTAGTAACAGAATTTCAGTAATGTAATCTACCTGTGATGCCCAGCATTTTCTTTTCCATGGCAGTTTGTGTTCTTCTTAAACGGTTTCAGTACACATTCAGTAACAGAAAAACTATAGATGGAAAAGAAGAAAAACAGGAGTTAAAGGCTTAGTTAAACCCATCACAAAATAAAAATTGTCCTGGGCTGTACACATTATGAGAACAAGAGATGGAACACAGACCAAAAAAGTGACTGGAGACCAAGAGAAAGAAGAATAAGGGTTTCTGGAAACCACTATTAAAATGGGAAGAGTGGCCGGAAAACAATGGCACAAAACAAGGTTAAAGACGAAAAAAGAAGAAGAATCTAAGATTGAATTAGGTATACATTTTTTCGAAGTGTTTGCCAATGAACATTTAATATGTTATAAAATTAATGTTATGTTTTTTAGATATCACTTAAAATACCTAAATAGTGACATCAGCACAGCTATTTCACACCTCCAAAAAGATATAATGCAAAGTATGATTCAAATGGAGTCACTAGAACAGCAAAATCCAAGTTTCTTTTTTAAGTAGCAATGCTTTATTCCGCTACAAAGGCGGGAAATTCAAAACTGCTTGCAAAAATTGAAGTGAATTATTTTGTGTATTGTGAAATACAACAATTGGCGTTCAGCTTGTTGTTTTTGTTTTGGTAATAGGTTTTCTAAATTAAATATAATTTGAACTACGCCTCAAAATGTTGCCAAATAAATAGCAACGTTTAAAAAATATCCATTTCAATTAATGTAAGTGCTCAATTTTCATCTAATATCTCTACAAAATTTCGACTTATTTATTATCCAGTTATACTTACGCGCTGCAATTATTGAATTTCCTGTTTCTGAAGCGACCGAAAATAATAGAATTCGCTGCTTTCAAAAGCTTGAATTTGGTAATTGTTTTTTGCCTTAATTCGTTGAAATTCACATTAATTACGAAGTCAAAACGATATTATTTATCACTTCAACATGTTTCATTCGCTTCCTGTTGCAGTAAGCTAATAAAACTCATTAATGCTATCACCAATCAAATAAACGCGAAAATTAAAATATTAAAGAATATGCAAGGTATACATATCATATTTTAAAAATATTGTGACTGTTGGAAAATATTATAGTTAGATTTCAATGCTAATTGATTTGACATTTTAAAATATACCTACAGAATAAACTTACAAATATTTTCATAGGTATTGGAAATACATTTCAATATTATATAAGTTCTACAATACTTGAAATTTAATTTTAACATCTGACATTAAATATTTTTGGCGATTATATCCAATAATGTCTACATTCATTACTTAAACAAAATTAGAATTTATCTAACCAACGATTATAGTAAGCTTATGTGTATTCAGGTAAGATAAAACTTGTAAGCACTTGAGATATTCTATCAAAAATGAACCTTTCCAACGAGCTTACTTTCTAATTCTGCTGGTAATAATCAGAAAAATGTTACTCAGAATGCATAATTTCAATCAAAAGTAAAACGATCAGCGCGATGCAGACGTCACATTCCCACAGTAAATTTTAAATTTAAAAGGCGGAACCGACTTTTATCAAAATAAAAAGAAACATCTTTCATAAATACCCTAGAAAGGTTAATTTATGCAACTTATCTCGAAAATATATGTAAATACCCTTCGTCAAACTTTTAACAACTCTCGTATAAGAGTTCAATAGTCGTTTTGACAACTTAAATATGCAAAAGAGAAAACAGATTTTAGTAACTAATTGTTAGCTAATATATACGGGAAAACGGTAAAATGCTTTGCTTGATGATGATCTTCTATTTTATATTTTCAACAATAATAGATATATAGGGTGTATCAGAAATAGGTACAAATATTAAATCCGATGGTAGATTACAATATACACAAACTAGAAAAAACATTTCTTTGGCTACAGGACCCTTAAGATATGAGAAAATAATAATTGAAAATTTGACCCAAACTTGTTTGAGTACCGCAGGATAATAACAGAAATGTGAGTTCAAAGATGTTATGCAAAGGAGAATATTATAGAAGTGCAAAACATTTCTTATCACCTGCCACAAACCAATACCTACTATTAGGTAGGTCAGTAATTTCTATTCAGTCTGTTGTTGTTGTCACAAGCCAGACAAGTTTTTAAGTGTTTGCCACTTTGGATTTACTTTACAATTAGGTAATAACGTTCTACAGCTTAAATGCATTTTCTATGTATCATCAGCAGTTCTCAAACAAAATTTTATTATATTTTTAAATTCAAAAAAATAAACTTAATGATTTTTGAGAAATTAATAGTAGCATTGAATTCTACTTGAGCCAATCTATTACTGGTTTAAGTATTTGTAGCTATTTCTGATACACCATGTATGTGCTAATACTAAACGAAATATTCCACATATTTCCAATATTTTGCTAATTACTTAATACATCAATATTTTATATTATCTGTTCTTTGTTGTAGTTAAATAAAAAGCACATTGCACACCAAAAATTGACCAATGCGGCCGTTAAATGACGTACATAGGCCCTAACCAATTAAAATAGGGTAACGCGTTCCTTTTTTCAGCACTGTACACAACGCAGCTCCTCCCATTTTGTCGCACATTCAGTGTCCGAAAAATAAAATGAGAAGATCGAATAGGGTTGCAAGCTTAACTGAATCCGACGTGTGAATGAAATATTTAAGGCCAGAATTGACGTGCGTTCCGAATCTAACCTTAAATTATTGCTCCTATTGTTTTCAGTTGTTGTGAATCTTTCATGTTTTCAGAAAGATTATTTAAATATGAATGCCATTTGTGACACAACAGCAGTGATATTTGGAGGTTATGTTACTGGCGCAATCTTTTCAGACTTTTGCATACTGAATAGTTTGCAGGGCAGTGAGAAGAGGCGACGATGCGTATATAAAGGAAGCGAAACACGTAGCTCTATCTTAATTGGTTGGGGCATATGTAAGTAATTTTAGCCTCCAAAATGGTTTCTTTTAAATAGTGAGCCAAATTTCGGTATTCCATAGTTTTTTTGGCTTGATTATATTAGTTATTATTATGTATTGAATTGTGTGACCTAATTCACTTTTACCTTCTACAATTAGTTCTGTTTTATATTGGAACTAACAAATTAGAATGCGGACGTTGAATATGGTAAAGGTTTTGCTGCACGCACTTGAAATAGCTTGCATTAAGAAGGTATGAGACTTAGATAGATTATTTGCCTATTTATATTACAAATTGTTTTCACCTTGCATAACATTCAAGCAAGTCATACACGTGTGGACGCTTTTGCCTAGGATTTTGAGAGCTACCTTGAAAATAATTTTATAGTTCTCTTAATGATCGAACAATGTTACTTACTATTCGCTAAAAAATAGTTACCTACTTTCATTGATGCTCCGCTGCGTATTATTGGTAACAGGAGGTAATGAAAATTTAGAAAACTTTAATTTTTGTGTATTACCTCATGTTTGTGCACAATTCATGACCGTTTCAAAACCATAATTTAAATTATATGGATTACTTCGTAATGCTTTACACTTTATGACTGTTCAAAATAATAATTCAAATTACACATACATATCTGCCTAATTACAAACAACATAGAAAAAAAAATAAAAGCGTTACGCAAAACTATCTGCACATAAAAATCACAGTAAGCGTTACATTGAAAGGATTGGAATTATATGATAACACTTTCGAATGAATGTTAACATAGGATTATTATATCTTGACCTTAGCTCCGCCCAACTGCAGCAGTTATAATACATTAAACAAGCAAAATAATTTTAAGTTTACTTTACATTACAGTCACATTTTCACGCGGTATAATAATTTTGCTACACTTACAAAATGAGCAAAACCTCTAAATAGTTTATATTGTTTTTTATAGCTAGCATTAAACGATATGTACTAAAATGATTACGAGATAAGTAATATCTGAACGTTCCATTTTAAATTTGAGAAACTACTGGGTGATCAATAATGACTGCCATAAGCCTGTAGGATGTCGGATATTACAATACACTTACCACGGCCAAATACTTTAAACAAACTATGTAGTTGCACAACTAAAAAAATAAGATAAACCTGTGTATTCCATGGTCTCTCTTTATGACAATCGTTACTGATCACCTTGTGTACTATCGTTCCACAACCATTTATAGATTCAAAAATACAACAACTTTACATACTAGCATTATTTAAAAAATAAACAAAACCAGTTTAACTTTTTTACCGATTTCTGAATCTTTATTTATCTCGTTTTTCCGACCAATCTTCCCACGTCGCTCAAAGAAAGCCTATGAAGTTTCTTTTTACATTTTTAAGATTTCAGAGATGGATATCCATAAGGCATCAAAAATACAAAACAGTAACGAAAATCTATTTCTGCAAGCATTTTTGGAAAGGAAAATTAATTGCTCAGTATTTAAACGAATTCAGTGAATAAAGCACTAGATTTTAATTACTGGTTGGGGCCTTGCGCTACGCCCTACACTTCGTTGGTTCCTTTTTTACCAACTAATATGCCCATATGGACGGTATTAACACACATTTTGTAAATAGGAGCGAAAAATAACATTTATACAAATTTTCACTTTTTGGATAGTTGAAAGTCCCTCATGATGCTGATCTTAAAATACTATCTTGAAATAGAGTGCGAAAAATAAGATTTGTACACATTTTTGAGTTTGCTACAAATCACTATTAAAATCACGCATAGTTTTACAACTATTACCTCCACTAAGTCTAGCCACCTCAGATATTTGCTGCATACTGTGCATTTATAATTTGTAAATAAACAAATCGCGAGTCAATCGCCAATTCAGATTTAGTATAGATTAGCTTTTCGACTATCATGGAACCTTCAAAATAAGTCTCTCTACTTTTACAAAAATTTGAAACTGCCCATATAAACGTGCTCTGCAACTCCGCTATACGTAACTGAAAGCGATTCGACAGCAGACATTTTCGCATTTCAAGAGTTGCCATCAAGAATGCTTTAATCTGGTAATGCTATACGTATGCTTTTGATTATCCAGAAGTCTGCAGTTCCTTAGAGTATTTAGTTACTCGTAAATTTAAGCATTGTCGAGCTTTAGGTGTTTTAAGATTTGATTAACCAGCTTTCCTCTCCCAAGTCACTTAACGCTAACAATACCTTAGAGACGTTGGTTATCTTACACTTTGCATGCATACATCCGTGTAAGGAGCATTGTTTAACATCAAGTACATTGAAAAATCAATGGAAGTAAATATAAAAAATATCTGGATGTTGAAAGTACTAGAACGTAAGAGTTTTATAAAATTGGGAAATCTGGAAATATTTTTTGTAGGTGGAAATATAAACAGGTGTCAGATCATTTACGCAAAAACAATTCGCCCATGAAAAATGCACCCAAGAACAATCAATGCATACTAATACAATACCCTATATTACCTGTATATACCTAGTATTTATTGATTTACTATATTATGATTTTTTTCGAGTTTGCTTTATTAAAACATTGCCAAGTTTGTTTCTTTGGATATTCAATTATAAATAAAACTAACGTTTTTTTCCTCTATTACATCTTGCAGAGCATGGGGACGAATTTTGAGATGCTCTGTATATTTAAAAAAATTATCAGCCAGAAAAATGGCCACATACTGATTATGGTAAAGGGATTTTTTTTATTTGACCTATATAGTATACCTAATGATCAGGGCGTTTGCCTTTGAAACTATGCTAAAAAAGGTAGTTTGGTTTATATACTGGGAGAAATTAAAACCCAACTTTATTTTTCTAGACGCCGCAATGGAGGGCTCATACGACTCTGACAAAACGTAAATAAATTCTTTTGCCTATAGAGTTTTCAATTTGCATATATTTTGTTTTTGTGTAAGTGGTTGTTTATCATTGTTTAAACTGTATTCTTCAAATCTTTTTACTTGATAACGTTAAGTTCAGTATCTTCAGTATTTTTCTTTATCGACATACAATATTTAAGTCTAAATATAGTGAAAAAGCGCCTTATATAGTAGAAAATATATAGCTGGGGTCTGTTTGGAGATTACTAATGCTTGACTGAACTTCGTCCAAATGTACAGGTAAAATGTAGGGAATACTAGAAATACCTTCACAGATGGTAAAATTACTAAGATACAATGCAGCACTTTAAAGTATAGGCAAGTGCAAAAACACTGAAAATTAATTGTCAGAGGGATTACATGCCTCCTGCGGAGAAATTGTTCGACAGAAGATAAAATTTTACCGTAACTCCATCTTCTGATTAAACGTATATTTAAACTGGGTGGTGTACTGCCTGCTTTAAAATGATTGTATGATCTAAATATCACTACATTGAACCTTAATATCTATATATAAAACTATAACATTATTCAATATAAATAAAGAATTCCACGCGAAAAAATGCTCTGAACATACCATTCGAATTTCTTTACACTAAAAACATATTGATGATACTTAAACAAACTTAAAGAGTATATCCCATCCTATGCACCCTTAAAAATTACAGCTGCTTCGTGTTTTAAATATAACCCAAATCAAGTTATCTATGTTTTGGAAATGTGATTTTAATTATCTGTTCATTTATTTATTTAGAGTAGGTGTGCGCTGTTATTTTTTAAAAACGGAACTATATACCCAACGCTCTAACATCTAGCTTTTGAAAAGGTCCTACAATAAGCAGTGTGTATTTATTAAACTTCTTCATAAACCTTGTAAACAACTCAAAGATTTTCAACTCATACCAATGTCTTCTTTATGAAACTCGTAGGTTTTCGAAACCATATCAAGATAATCTTCATGCAAATTGTAAAAAACTCGGTCAGACTTTTTAAATCAAACCAAAGCTATCTTCATGAAACTTGCAAAGAATTCTCCAGATTTTTCAAGTCAAACCAAAGTAATCTTCATGAAACTGGACTACGTTTTTGAAACCATATATCAATCTTCAAGAAACTTGTAAAGAACTTGCTCAAGTTTTTCAAGTCATCCCAAAGCCACCTTTATGAACTTGTAAAAAAACTCGTTAAGATTTTTCAAGTCATCCCAAAACCACCTTGGTGAAACTTGTAAAGAACTTGTTCTAGTTTTTCAAGTTAGCCCAAAACCACCTTTATGAAACTTATAAAGAAGTCATTCAGGTTTTTCAAGTCATCTCAAAGTTATCTTCATAAAACTTGTAAAGAACTTGTGCCAGCTTTTCAAGTAATTCCAAAGCGATCTTCATGAAACTTGTAAACATCTTGCTTAGGTTTTTTAAGTTATACCTAAGCCATCTTTATGAAACTTGTAAATAACTTGCTCAGATTTTTCAAGTTATACCCGAGCCACCTTTTTGAAACTTGTAAAGAACTTGCTTAAGGTTTTTCAAGTAATCCCAAAGTATCTTCATAAAACTTGTAAGGAACTTGTGCCAGCTTTTCAAGTCATCCCAAAGCCATCTTCATGAAACTTGTAAAGAACTTGCTCAGGTTTTTTTAAGTTATACCTACGCCATCTTTATGAAACTTGTAAAGAACTTGCTCAAGTTTTCAAGTCATCCAAAAGCCATCTTCATGAAACTTGTAAAAAACTGGTTAAAGTTTTTCAAGTAATCGCAAAGCCACCTTTATGAAATTTGTAATGAACTCGTTCCAGTTTTTCTAGTCATCCAAAGTCATCTTTATGAAATTTGTAAAGAACTCGTTAAGGTTTTTCAAGTAATCCCAAAGTTATCTTCATAGAACTTGTAAGGAACTTGTGCCAGCTTTTCAAGTCATTCCAAAGCCATCTTTAAGAAACTTGTAAAGAACTTGCTCAAGTTTTCAAGTCATCCAAAAGCCATCTTCATGAAACTTGTAAAAAACTGGTTAAAGTTTTTCAAGTAATCCCAAAGCCACCTTTATGAAATTTGTAATGAACTCGTTCCAGTTTTTCTAGTCATCCAAAGTCATCTTTATGAAATTTGTAAAGAACTCGTTAAGGTTTTTCAAGTAATCCCAAAGTTATCTTCATAGAACTTGTAAGGAACTTGTGCCAGCTTTTCAAGTCATTCCAAAGCCATCTTTAAGAAACTTGTAAAGAACTTGCTCAAGTTTTCAAGTCATCCAAAAGCCATCTTCATGAAACTTGTAAAAAACTGGTTAAAGTTTTTCAAGTAATCCCAAAGCCACCTTTATGAAATTTGTAATGAACTCGTTCCAGTTTTTCTAGTCATCCAAAGTCATCTTTATGAAATTTGTAAAGAACTCGTTAAGGTTTTTCAAGTAATCCCAAAGTTATCTTCATAGAACTTGTAAGGAACTTGTGCCAGCTTTTCAAGTCATTCCAAAGCCATCTTTAAGAAACTTGTAAAGAACTTGCTCAAGTTTTCAAGTCATCCAAAAGCCATCTTCATGAAACTTGTAAAAAACTGGTTAAAGTTTTTCAAGTAATCCCAAAGCCACCTTTATGAAATTTGTAATGAACTCGTTCCAGTTTTTCTAGTCATCCAAAGTCATCTTTATGAAATTTGTAAAGAACTCGTTAAGGTTTTTCAAGTAATCCCAAAGTTATCTTCATAGAACTTGTAAGGAACTTGTGCCAGCTTTTCAAGTCATTCCAAAGCCATCTTTATGAAACTTGTAAAGAACTTGCTCAGGTTTTTCAAGTTATACCCAAGCCATCTTTATGAAACTTGTAAAGAACTTGCTTAAGTTTTTCAAATCATCCAAAAGCCATCTTCGTGAAACTTGTAAAAAGCTGGTTAAGGTTTTTCAAGTAATCCCAAACCAACCTTTATGAAACTTGTAATGAACTCATTCCAGTTTTTCTACTCATCCAAAGCCATCTCCATGAAATTTGTAAAGAACTCGTTAAGGTTTTTCAAGTAATCCCAAAGTTATCTTCAAAAAACTTGTAAGGAACTTGTGCCAGCTTTTCAAGTTATTCCAAAGCCATCTTTATGAAACTTGTACAGAACTTGCTCAGGGTTTTCAAGTTATGCAGAAGACATCTTTTTGAAACTTGTAAAGAACTTGCTTAAGTTTTTCAAGTCATCCAAAAGCCATCTTCATGAAACTTGCAAATAACTGGTTAAGGATTTTCAAGTAATCCCAAAGCCACCTTTATGAAACTTGTAATGAACTCGTTCCAGTTTTTCTAGCCATCCCAAAGTCATCTTTATGAAATTTTTAAAGAACTCGTTAAGGGTTTTCAAGTAATTCCAAAGCCATCTTCATGAAACTTGTAAAGATCTTGCTCAGGTTTTTTTAAGTTATACCTACGCCATCTTTATGAAACTTGTAAAGAACTTGCTCAAGTTTTCAAGTCATCCAAAAGCCATCTTCATGAAACTTGTAAAGAACTGGTTAAGGTTTTTCAAGTAATCCCAAAGCCACCTTTATGAAACTTGTAATGAACTCGTTCCAGTTTTTCTAGCCATCCCAAAGTCATCTTTATGAAATTTTTAAAGAACTCGTTAAGGGTTTTCAAGTAATCCCAAAGTCATCGTTATGAAACTTGTAAAGAATCTGTTCAAGTTTCATATGAATTTAGAAAAAATTATGTTGTATTTTCCCAGTACAAACAATTACAGTAACTTTCCCAATTGTATTACAGGTGATAAATGGCTGCCTAAGTAAAGACCCTCGACGTGTTTTCCATGGCCAAACGTTAATTGTAATTAATACTTCTGCCGGTAGATTCCCAGTTTTCTGCATTAGTTGGATTACGATAAAATATTTAATGAGTTGTTTTCCTGTCAGTGGGATATTTAAATGAATTTTGAAATTTATACATATAAAAAGAGACATGTGTAACGATATAAAGCATATTTCAAATTGTGTAGAAGAACCTCGGTTTATCAGATATGGATGCATTAAAAATTATAGCATAAGTGACCAAATACTGACATTTACTATAACGGAAACCAAGAATTTAGCTTCAACACTTCAGTTACAGCTATTTTATACTAAGCCTGCGGTTTATTCTTCATAAATTTTCCTTTGTTTTCCAAATAAAAGTGAGCAACCCTGGCAAAGATCTCAAATAAAAACCGCAAATCTGCTAGCATTCGTCGGTTTCTTTAAACATCCTCCTAACAAAGCTCTTTTGTTTTAAAATGTGAGTTTCTAAGTAACTAAAAGCGTCCCTAATAAGTCTTCCTTATAGTTCAAGGTGTAACGGTAGTGAATATTTCAGGTACGGGATGGTTGCTTGGTCTAAATACGCCACTTAATCAACACATGTCCCTGTAGTAACTTGGTGATCGCCATAGAGGTAGGTTTTTTCACGGATGACAACTGGAACAGCCGAACATACCAGGGGCGGACAAGGTTGGCGGGTGCGATGCTCTGGTGCAGGGCAAGTGATGAGCGGTGGCCGGACTGGTCTAGACGACCGCGGCAGCAGCAAGTCGCCTTGAGCAGACAAAGACCCGCCCGACCTGCCCCTGCCTTACCAGCCAGTGGCGTACGTGCCACCAGGATCAATAACACCATATCCTTTATAGTTTCTGTCTGCTGGGTACGCTTATCGTCAAATGCTCCTAGCTAGTTTCGCGAGATTCGAAACACCATCCGACCGGCACTAGGATGTTCACCTACCTGTTTCAGAACTACTTTTGAAACGCGCTTTTGCGTTCGCTCATCCTATCCGAGAACAGATCTTATAAAACGGATATTAATACGGCCTTTAGGAATGTTCTATGCGTTTGCTTAATGTTCCACGGTTGGAGAGGTCGTTATACTTGTGAATCGAAAATAGGTGCCATTTACATTGTGCGATTTGAGATATCGAAATTTAGGAAACCTTTTGTGTGGAATTTACAAAGAACTGTTATAGCAAAATGCAAATTAATGAAATTCCAAATAAAAGCCATCATATATGTATTTGTTTTGTTGCTTTAATTAAATAGGATCCGTTAAACGATGAATCACTAACCCTAAATGCTTTCCGAATAGTTATTAAAAGCAAGTGCTTAATTCAAATTTAAAATAAAACCAGAGGAATTCTTGATGTTTGTTCAGACTTATCCTGAACATTTTGTAAGTATATGTAATACGAGGTGTTTCTAATAATTTTCTCTATAGGGGGATCTCGCATATAGTAGAATATGCATGAATTTGGAGCTGATACGAAAATCTAATTTACGCCAATTTAGAAGTTATAGTCAAAACACAAATTACTTCCATATATGTTTATTAACCTTTATTAACCCCATTTGTTTTTTAAAATATTAATATTTAAATATTAAAGGTACAATTTCCATCATCAGTAACTTGTTTAGGGTTGACATTTAATCTTTGGATATCTGAATATCTTCTTTATTCTGAATACAACAATATACTTCAATTTTTTTCAAAATGAATGTAGTTCTAATTACAAGAAGTTTCTTCCAAAAGGCGTATAATTGTTTATAGAGCGTCAGATTATCGATTTTGAAAAATATACCAACATGTAGCATATAATGATACACTGTCTCTGAATTCCTGTTATCAAAGTTGGCAGAAGCGTACAAATTGCCAATATAATGTACAAACGCCAACACAACACAGTAAAAAAATTAAGGTCATAACTTCCAAATTTTCTCCATTTCCAAAAAGTGGATTATTTAAACCCATGTCCTCTATATTTTGTAATAAGCAAAATTCATAGCTAGATAGAAAACGTTATTGGAAACATCCTGTATAAACGAATAAACCGTACAGGCAATAATAGCGTTGCTTAATATTTAGTTTACATTTATATTAGACAATACAAATTTTTTATTAAATGTAATAAACTAAAGAGATTATTAAGTTTAAACAGTGAAGTATTTCAGAAATCCATAACCCATAGATGCAATCAATTACAGAAGATCTTTCAGAAGTAAGGTCAAAAAACCTTCTACCCTAAGGTGTAAGGACAATAAATTTACTTTCTCCTTTTTCTTCATTTGACCAGGAAGGTCTTCCTGTTTGCCTGGCCTTTCATTCTAATTTATTTATTTAACAACATTTTTTTAATAGACACACTGTTTTAACATCGAAAGGGGTTTATATCTTGCGACCAATGTAAACGGCAGTTATATATATATACAGGGTGTATCAGAAATAGGTACAAATATTTAAACCAGTAATAGATTGGCTCAAGTAAAATTCAATGGTACTATTCATTTTTCAAAAATCTTTAAGTTTATTTTTTTGAATTAAAAAAGTAAATGAAATTTTGTTTGAGAACTGCTGATGCTACATAAAAAATGCATTTAAGCTGTAGAAGGTTATTAGCTAATTCTAAAGTAAAACCAAAGTGGCAAACACGTAAAAACTTATCTGGCGTGTTATAACAACAACAGACTGAATAGAAATTACTGACCTACCTAATAGTATTGGTTTGTGGCAGGTGATAAGAAATGTTTTTGCACTTCTATCTTACTCTCCTTTGCATAACATGTCTTTGAACTCAAATTTTTGTTATTATCCTGCGGTACTCAAACAATTTTGGGTCAAATTTTCAATTATTATTTTCTCATATCCTAAAGGTCCCACTGCCAAAGTTTTTTTCTAGTTTGTATGTATTGTAATCTACCATCGGATTTCATATTTGTACCTATTTCTGATACACCCTGTATATATATATATATAAATCATATAACAAACATTTTTAAATAATCATACCGTGCGCCAACACAACTTGTTCATTCCAATATCAATATTCTTGTATTTTCAGTACGTCTCTAGCTTTATTATCTACAATATTACAAATACTAATAGAACGTTGAATTGTCTTTTATTAGAAAAGACAAATTAATTTCAATGCCGAATTGTAATTACCGTAGGCTGTTTGAAACCCGAATCTGCTATATGAAAAAGTTTTCCTCAAAAATGTTATATTGTACAAGCATATGAGGTTTTAATTCGCTGAAAAAAATGTAATAAAGAAATACAAAGGTTGCTCTCAACAAAATGACGGTCGCAGCATTTATAACAATAACGAAAAAAGTTTATGAGTTCGTAAAAAGAGAGCTTTAAACAGCTTTGTTTATTTTACATACCCTGTGGCAGAGCCTCACTGCAAGGGTCAATTGAGTCTTCATTTAACACTAACCTAAGAGGTCATTTACACCAGGGTTCGAACCTAAATATCTTTGGTGGCATAGCTTCAAAGTTAAAAACTCTGACTGGGTTGCTAGCCAAGACAAGTCTTTTATTTTTATAAAATCATTCACGTTTTGGAAGTGCACCACATATGGTATATGCGTTACTTGGATATTTTGTTATAAACCTGGAAGGTGTTAACAATAGATAATATAAAATTACATTTGTTAGGAAACAATTGATGTGGAGTATTGTATTATATTACGATGACGCCAAAAAGTGTATCGTTTTTAACATAGAATAGCAGTTATTTATAAACCAACTAACAAGAAGCATTAATCAATAAAATATGCTCTTGTATTGTATGGTCTTAACCCATTGTTCTCGTGAAGAATCAAACTCAATCTAGCTAATAATAGTTGTTCGTCCATTCAAGTCGGTAAAAAATGATTACAGAAGCTACATACAACTTTATGGGCCGTCGTAATAGTTTAGAGTTTTTCGCAGAACTCAAATCAATAACTTTATTAAGATATAGCACAGCAAATATATACTTTTGTACTTCTTTGCCTATCTCAACTTTTTTCTCACCCCAAACACCGCGCTAATAGAAGTCAGAAAGCGTCCTTCAAGTCATACGCCGCGAACCAGTAGGACTTCCAAACGACTAAGCAAATATCAAATTCCGAAACGAATTCCCTTAGCAGAAACATGGCTGCCACCAGATTTTAATGGAAAACAATAAGAATTTGTGAGTTTAATTAGCAGTTACGCGTACTTACAAAGTATATAACTTACATATCGAAAAAGATCATTCATTTCTGAATAAAATTGCGTCAATTAATAATCTATATTACAGAACTTCAGGTCGAAGCACTTGCTACAACAAACTCATTGTTGTAGCTGGATTGAAACCATTTAAATAACCAAAAAATGTGTCACAACAGATAGTCAATTCTAGGAATACTAGCCCATAAAAAACTAAATAATAGTCAATATCAGTAAATATTGGAGGCATCTAGGATGACGTAAATCTACCGACTTTAACGGTGATTTCAAACACCCCTAAAATGTCTACTACTATTCAGGAATTACACGTTAAAATGAATATCTAATGCCTTTAAACGCACTATCAGCTCCTTAAAAGTGCTAGTAACAATGTAGTTTTTTTTGCATCGCAACTAGCTACTTAGGTACCCCCCGACCAGTAAAAATTTAGGTTATTTTTTGCATCTTATTGAGAAAAAATAGTTTTAAAGGTCTTCTTCCTATAGGCATGATTTATTTTTTTTTATAAAGTTTCAGACAATGCGTGGATCGTAGCACACGAGTTCAACTAGTTTACTTTAATACATCATAAAATTATTATTGTTACACCAAAGTTTAAGACTATTCTACATCAAAGTTAGACAACATCCGGTCATTAGAATTACCGAATGTTTGAACCGATTGCCAAAATTATCTTTCAATGCGCCCTAAAAGTGGAATTTCACTAACGTCATGAATTGTTTTTACGACCGGTGCTTTCTGGTTCAGATAAATTTCTGTTACATCTTATTTGAAAGTCATTCCAACGGCGCCGGGAGTTCTATGCAAGTCTACCTCTATCCTCAGCTAACTTTTTGTAGAAATAATCAAACTTGATTTTGATAGCGTAGTATTTTCTTTGAAACTCATTTTAGCTGCGCTAGAAATAACTGTTGTTACAGCTAATTCATCGCATTATGATTATTTAGCTTGGCGTCAAGCGGGTTTGGAAAAAAGCTAACATCATCAATTACTCTAATTAGAGAGACCCGATCAGGCCTAAGTCCATTTAATTCCAATTATAACTTATACGGCCCAGCCCGTCCCGGTTCATTTCCTGCAAACTTTAGGTACTATCTGCTATCTAAAAATCGAGAGTAAGAAATTATTACAACTTCCACATCAAATTTGCATAGCTAATAGTTGGCTAAATTGTATGAGTTTTATTTCCGAAAGCCTCTGATAACCGACCCAGCCTAGTCGGATGGTTGTAGGCCCTGCTCATTCGTTGTAGTACCGGCTCGTTCGGAATAGTAGTAAGTCGGGCCCATTCGGAATTGCGGTAGGTCCGGCCCGTTCGACATAGTAGTAGATCCGGCCCGTTTGGGCTAGTAGTAGGATTAATACTGGGTCCGGGCATTCTGAACTAATAGTAGGCCCGGCTCGTTCGAGATTAATAGCGGGTGCAGTACATTGGGAGCTATTAGTAGCTAAGTTAATAAGCAGGCCCGGTCCATTTCGAGTAGACATTTCGGCCGGTTCATACGGGGTGAATAATATGCTGAACCCGCACGAATTAACGATGAGCCCGGCCATTTTAAGAAATAATAAGTACGCTCGCCCCATTCAAAAGATAATAAGTACACCCAGGCTTGAGTGGGTACAGTGCCTTTAAAGACATGAAAAAAAAAATAAAAAACCCACGGCCCATTTGGTATTAATAGTAGATTGAGCCTATTCGTAGTAGAAGAGCATTCAATTTAATAGTAAGCTCTTCCCATTCGATTTAATACTAGTAGTAGGATCGGTCGGTCCATTCCTTATTTGTAATTGTAAAACCGATCCGTAAAAATCCATAACCGGGTCGCGTCTGGGCCTGCTGGGCCGACCCAGCTAATGCAGGACTCTGCCATAAATTTTATAACCACCATCATCAGACATAAAACTCACACGTAGGTTTATAAATTTTGGCGGTGAGAATGCACAATTAAATGCAACAACTCGAACGTCAATGCAAACATGAAAGTAAATTATATACAATAAATAAATGACGATCTAAACTTATGTTCGTTATACGTAAGCTTAACATTTGCGTTTTACAGTTAATAGATAGCTGCAGCAATAAAAAAACACGTGGTTGGGAAATCCTGCCAAGGTTCACGAAACAATTTTTTTTTATCTGAAACTCGCGTTAATTCTGAAATTGTATTACTCATTCCTTTTTCCCAGAGTAAAAATTTCGTGAAGCAAGTTCACGCAGATAATTTGGCAAAGGTTCAATTGGTTATTAAATGCGATGACAAAGTATTTCAAAATAAGAAATTCTTTACTCAGAAATATCCCTGACACGTGGGGAAATAAGCGTTTATATTTTAAAAATTCAATGCCATTTTATTTTTGAATTGTCAGTCAAGTACAAGCCTTGAAATAGACACTCCGCTTATTTGGCTCTAGAAATAATATAATACAACCTTTGAAGTTTTTTTTAGTATTTCTACCGCCTTTGACTTGGAGGAAATTCATGAAACTAACCTAACGGAAAAAAACTGTTTTAATAACAATAATAATAATAAAAATAATAATTGGAAGATTATTAAATAATACAGTTTTATTAAAACTCAATACTGACGCATTAAGCTATTTTGATTAGACTTATTTGGTAACTAATGGTAAAAATTTAGTGTATGGACAGAAAGTAGTGGTTCATTCAAAATACACTCTTCTCATAAAAAATACTAAATAATAACAAATATCAGTACCTACTGTTGGTGACTAAGGTCAGGTGAAATCATGCTTT
>JABXWE010017857.1:0-25314 GCA_014611495.1 Limonius californicus | reverse complement strand
GGCTTGGCTGGGTTGGCCGGGGCGGTTGTACCTTGATTGAGGCCAACTGGTAACGGCTTGCAAAGGTTTCCAGGGGTTCTGGACGGAACGTGTATGGTACGTCTTCTTCAGCGGCGAAGCACCAGGTGGAGGTGGCCAGGTTAAGGATGAGGCCAGCCGTTTGTATGAAGTCGATCCCTAGGAGCGTACGGTTCTGGGCTCCGGGGATGACTAGGAAGTCGGTTGGGATGGTTCTTCCTTCGAGGGTCACCGCAGCTGTGGTAGCGAGGACTTGCTGTGGTCGTTCGAATCCATCGGCCAAGACTAGGTTCACATAATGGCTGGTGAACTGATGTCCCATCTTGATTAGCTGGTTGCAGAGTACAGGGCCGGCTATACTTTGTTTAGCCCCTGTATCCACGTAGGCGCCTCCGGTGGCGCTACCCACGGAAATGGTGATGATTGGGCGTGATATCTGATCTCTGATGGTGGGCTTGGCGTCAGCCAGGAAAAGTCCCACATCATTGGTGCTCTTCTGGCACTTGGGGCAGTTGCTGCGAATGAACCCAGGTTCTCCGCATCCAAAACAGGTTAGCTTCGGAGTTGTGTGAGTGGTCGAAGGCTGGGGTACTTCACGAGGTTGTTCCCGTTCTTTGCGCTTTCGACACTCTTCGGTTATGTGCCCTTGGATTTTGCAGTACCCACAACGGGGTTTCTTCGGTTTTCTTTCCACTTCGGCTTCCGTGACGCGTTGTTGTGGGTGGCGCGTCAGCGGTTGCGTAGGTTGTGGGAGGCGTGGCTGAGTTTGTTCCAGTTTGCGGGTCTCTTCTAATAGTTCCTGGAAGGTGGTGACCTTGGATCTGGGTATCACCTTCTTGATGCTGGAAGCTAAGAGTCCGTAGACCATATCTATCTGGAATACCTCTGTTGGCCTTGAGGGTAGCGGGATTTTCGCTATGAGGGCTCGTTTCTCTGCGATGAACAAATCCGTGCTTCGGGTGTCGGTTTGTTCACTTGAGAAAATTTCTCTCAACACTTGGTGCACTGGTCGGTCTGGTCCGTATGTTGATTTGAGGAGCTCGACTGATTCTGCCCAGGTTGCGGTGGTGTCTTTCACGCCATACCACCAGGTTAGAGCAGGTCCCTCTAGGAGCATTGTGAGGCCTTTCAATGCATTGGCATCGCTGATTGCCTCGCAGTCTTTGTATACCTCGATAGCTTCTAAGAATGCGTGGACATCTGAGGATCCATTGAACCGTGTTGTACACTTGGAGAACGATCCTGGAGTGGGTTGACTGTGTGAAACTCGGCCGACAGATTCTAGTAGTAACTGGAGCTGCTCCATGCTGAGTTGGACTGGGGCACCTTGTGTGTTAGCCATCTCTCTCTGTTTTCTCGTCTCGGATCTCGTCACTCTGCGGTCTTCTCTTGGTTTGTCCGTGATTCGGCTACTAAGTTGGGCGCCACTTGTGGTAGCCAGGCTTTCAAACGGGTGATTTAATTGAAAGCAGTAGGCTGAGAACACTTTGAAAATTGTGAGCTATGATAAACCAGCGTAAGCTGAATAAATCGAACTCGATAAAAATTGTAATAGATGATTTATTAAAATCAAACTATAGGTTCACAGAACACAAACAAAATAGAACAGTAATAATAACACAAATATAACGTTGAAAGAACGATGGAAAAAATAAGCGGTGCGTTTCGAGTAAGTTCTCAACGAGGAGAAGCGAACTACAGTGAGCGATTGCTTGCCTTCAGAGCGGGCCGGCTTCTGCTTTTAAGCGCGAAAGACATTATCTTGTGTAGGGATATTTGCGGACAGCGCGCTCTCTAGTTGGTGTGCGGTAGATGGGTAGTTGAGAGTTCAGGTGCGGGCCTGGACTATAGTGGTGTGGGGCGTAGCTAAGGTGACGCGTTACAAATTCATATTTCATGAAAATTGTTCTATGAGAACGTGTGCAAAAAAACTTATTGTTATTGTTCGTTTATTTAGTAAAGAAAAAGCAGCTGAAATACACGGGATACTATTTATTCCACATACGAGCAACCATAAAATAATCTCAGTAAATTAAGATATGTTTACTTTAAGATAACTTTTATAATAAAAATTAATAAAGAAACATAAACATCGGTTACCGTGATGTAAACAAACGCTCTTGGATATGCACAAGAAGGTACCAGTGCTTGTAGCGAATGTATTAGAATTAGAAACATATGAACCTGAAACAATCGGATAAAATAATAACCAATCGTTCTTATATAAGTACCTACTTACAATTTGAAGCAGCGTCAACTTGGATTTTACTACTGTCATTTTCTTCTGCATTTGCGGTCCAAAAGAAGATAGTAGATAATATGTGTACATCAACATATGAACAAAACAGTTTAACAACCATGGAAATGAAGCCATTCCACCTACAAAGAAAACTTTATTTTGTTTGGGAATTGGTACAGTTTAAAATGAGTTCCTACCTGGAAAGTATTTAGCAAAAACCCACGCACACAAAACTGTCGACGAATGATGATAGATATGTAAAACTGATATCTGCCTGTACTTCTTCCGCAGTACATATATAACAGTCTCAATTAAATCTACTAATTTAATTACGAACACCCACCACATGTAGTTAGCCATTTGGACTTCAGATGTGTCCAGTAATTGACATCCAAATGTGTAATGAGAGAACCAACCACACGTTCCCAACTATATAACATAAAGAATTAAGTAGATTTAAATATAATTTAAATCGACTGCAAAAGCAAAAAGCAAAAGCCAAATATAGCTTCCGTCAAGAATTTTACACAAACTCATTTCAGATTTGCCGTTTGCTCGCGATCTTTACGCCCAACAACTATTAGCTCGCCACCATTTACTCGCTACCGTTTACTCGCCACCGCATGCTCGCCTGCCGTTTGCTAGCCACAGTCTGCTCGCCTGCCATTTGCTTGCGATTTTGATGTTCAACAACTATTTCCTTGCCACCGTTTGCTCGTCTGCCTTTTGCTAGCCACGGTGGTCGCCACGCCGCTTGCTCGCCAGACAGATACTCGACAAGCAATTTATTTTTAAAATAAAATATTTCCTGTAAGTTTTTAGTAGATGCTGTTGGTGTATTCCAAAATTTTACATTCCTCTAAGGAATATATTTGAATATATATTTGAATGCGTATACGGTAATACTTGTTTTTTCGTTACTAATGAAATTATCTAGAAGTGTAACTGATTTTGAAATTATATACATTTTAAAATTATTTTTAATTAATAATTTCTCACGCAGGTCGGTTCCATATACGAATATTTGCTTAAAATACAATAATCTATTTAAAAATAATACTCTGATAGTACTAATATGGTATTTGAAAATAAAAATAAAAGTTTTAATTATGAAGTAAAAGATGTGCTAAATTATTATAGAACGAAAGTGCCAAACAAAATATAAACTAGTTTTTCTGCGTTGCTACAATTATACTTAGTATCGCGAGCAAGTTGACTGTCAAGCAAAAACGTATGGCGAGCAACTGTCTTGGCGAACAGCTTTTCCAGCGAGCAATCAGCAATAGAGCAATCGGTGGCGAGCAAATTGCGAAAAAATTGGTAGCGAGACATATCCACTGTATGTTATAAAACCCGAAAAGCAGATCAGGACAAAATACCAAAGCCATAAAATGACTATTCCAGCAAATGAAAAAAAAAATTATGGAACACTTACGCCATACACGATTAAGGAATTTGCACAGATCTGAAATACATTATACAATATAGTAACTCCCTTCAAGCTGTATGCTTTTCTGTTGCTCATAAATCTTGGGAGATAAACAAGAATACTGTATAAGTATAACAACAAAATGCCCACAATTGTCCACGGGTGCGACATGAAAAGCCAGTCACGAATTCCCGCATCTCCAATTTGTTCTAAGAGAAAATTGCTAGTTTGGCTAATTGATGTCATTTTAGCCTAGAGGGAAAGTAGGTATGGGATGACAACACAAAAATTATTCTGCATCCTGTGAGGACGTAGAACAGATTAAATATTTTCACTTAAATCGACATTTTATATTTTTAAATCGTGCGTGTCAAACCGTGTACCTTATTTATTAAAAGATTACACTAAGTGATTGAAAGCGTAATGTTGTAAGTGTGTATGTACGTACAGAATACGTGTTATGCGCATGTGCACTTTTAACTTAACTAGATGATTTTTTTTGTCTTACAAACTGGTAATTTACTACTGAAGCAATATCACTTTGTAAGCAAGTTTGAACGAAATACAGTGCACGCCGCTAATTGGAGTCAAGGTTAATGATATCATTCGGATTTTGTTGTCACTCTGGTGAAGAACGGCCCGGACGCATACAAAAAACATCGTTTATAGTAATCATGGCTTCGGTTTATCCATTTTTTCTTAGAATTATTTTCACCTACGAGCATAATCTTGTTTGCGTGCATTTTCATTTGTATTTTCTTGCTCGAGTGGTAGTGGACCGTTCTCTCTCGTAATTTAACAGCCTATAGGCTGGTTGGCAGCAGCTAACGCTGTTCTATTTGTAACGTTCGTTTAGTTTTGCCACTTCATATGAATTAAAATCTGGTTCTAACTTCTAATTGCCGCTGGTAGTCGAGTACTAGTCTATTATTTTCAAAGGTTAATTTATGAGATGTCACCTTTTCGGAACTTAAAGGAGCGCTGACGAGTATGTTTAGTCTATAGCGCTGATTGAAAACAGTTCTTAGAATCCTTTGTCTGCAGAATGGCCTTGGAAATCCTACGCTCCTCGGAAGTTCCACTTGGAAGATTTTGTTCTAGAATGTTTATGTTTGGTGAGAGTTTTTGCAGCCGGGAGAAAGTTAGTCAGTCTAAACCTCTGAAGCGGAACGCACGTGGTTTTGAGCCGGGTTTTTGGGCAGCACCTCCGCTAGATTAAGATACCGTATCGCTTTTTCTCGCCTGATGGCAGAATATTCTTCTCGACATTTCATCGGATTGAAAACATATTAGCAGAGTGTTGCGCTTTATTAAAGACAATTTAGTGAAATTGTTCTCTCGGCCTGTGTCGGATTATAGCCATCAACCCCGCGACTCTCCCCACTAAGCCGTTGAAACGTTAAAATCTCATACAACGGAGGTTTCGTTCCTGACTGCAAGAACACTCGAAATCTCCCGTTTCCCCGAAGATAGTCTTGGCAATTGCTGTGGCACAATCGTTCCAATCGTGATCCAGCCTTCAGGCCTGCGATTTTTTCTGCTTCTCAAGGACTCCGGAACACCCTAAATTGTGCCTCTCTCTCTACCTCCTACCTCAAGAAAATTAAGGTAAACTTGCCAATGTCCCATACAGTGATTGTTTTCCCCTGTTTACCAGTGCTTCGTTGGTAAATAAGAAGCAGAACAGCTTCATTTCCTTGTCATATTAAAAGTGAGGCAATCTTCCGTTGCCCATCGTTTCATTACTTGTTAAAGTTCAAGGGTATATAATATGTAAACTGGAACGTTACGCTGGCTGCATAGTTCTGTTTTACTAAAGTAAATGTCGTATGCCAGGGGCGGCGAGCTCTTTGATTTGGACGTCCCAACACTCCTTTCAGTAGCCCATAGTTTTTTTCTCGCGTGTTCTCAATTGTACTATTTATGCGCTATATTTTACTCAATAGGTTTGGATGCAGTTAAAATGTAGTGCGATATTTTACTCTGGTGTACTTTATTGTGTGCATGAACTTTGTAAGCATTTGATGCAGGAGGAGGCACAATAAAGGCGAGTTCGATTCCCGTAAGCTGCTGGTTTCTCGGTCTTCCTACGAGAACCTGCATTCAGCTGTAACCCTGTATACAACTACGTCAGATTTCCTTCCCTTAAGCGTTTCTCGTGAACCTCCCCTACTCCTCTGAGTTAATCAGAAGACACTTCCATCTTTCTTGCTGCGGTCCGACGAAAAAGCTCGTTTGGCGCGTAACATATTCTAAGCATTGGCAATGGCTGATGTAAAAATGAGACGTGATATTAGCTGAAGAGAACAAATTAACAATTTAGAACAGACGATAAGTTGCCGAAGATATGCCAGTGGAATACAACATAGCAGCAGAAGTTTTTAAAAGGAATACGTTGCAAAAAAATAATAATTTAAACACTAAAAGAAATCGCACTGGGAAAGACGATCTAGTGGAAACTGAATTGAAACTCTGGTTCGCTAATGTGTAGATGCACCAGAAAGTGTAAGTACTTGCGAAAAAACGAAAAAGGAAAAGAAAATTTAGTTGTAATGGAAGAATTATTTCTGCGTTTATTATTATCAATCGGTTATTGTTATCAAAAACATCAAGTCCCGATATGATCACATTAAGCGACGTGCACTGTATAATGGTATCTCAAACCATTTCCTATAAATAAATAAATTGCGTATAGGAAATGTTTGCGGGGATATCCGAATACACGGTTCCGCAACCTGCTGCCACTTTAACCCTGTTTGAGGTAGTTAGTGACGTGGCGCACTAACCCAGGAGAACCGACGGTTTTAGGTACTCTCCGAGGCACCATACCATTTCCTATTAATAATTTGCACGATATAACAAAGAACAATGTTTTCATGAACACGAAAACATCTTCTTTGTACATTAATCGAAAATATATGTCTTCTGCCGTTTCTGCAATTCCAATACAAGATCTTCGTAAAGGCAGTTCGTCTTGAGAATAATTAACCGTTTGACAACACCCTGTATGTATGTATGTATGTATGTATGTATGTATGTATGTATGTATGTATGTATGTATGTATGTATGTATGTATGTATGTATGTATGTATGTATGTATGTATGTATGTATGTATGTATGTATAGATGTATAATTTGTAGTCCATCTTCAAGTTGTCAACTGCTATTCAATTACTGTATCATTGTAAGATACGTTCAGAAACAGTTATGTAGAGAGCAGTTTACGTCACTCTTTGCACACACCTAGCGACACATTATACTTGTGCCATAAATGATTGTAACATTAGATACTATTTCAAACACGTTTAAATTCTTTCTGTGCTTTAGTTACATTACGTTTGATTGCGATATGTGAAGGCAAACCAATCGGAAAATATAATATCAATAAATGTGAAAGATATATTTAACTAATACTAAATCAGTATGTTTAGATTTAACATTTTTTGAAATTATGTAATTTAACTTCAGCGCTACGCGTAAGGGGCTACAAAGTGGCTCAAATTAAGCTAAAATTAGCATTTTCTATTGTCTCTATATGTACGTCAATATGGAACTTTTCTAAACTTAATTTCTTATACTAGTAGACAACATATCTAAAATTGTATTAAAGTATAAAAATTATATAAAATCTGATGAAAACTAATGCCGAATGTACAATCAATATACGTTTATGATATATGAGACTTAATTTAGAGATTTTTTACACCCCATTACTATCCTTTAAAAATATATTAAATACAATCTCAGTGTCGATATTCATCTAATTTTCGCAAACTCAGAAGAATGCAACGACTTTGTCACTTATTTTGTCGTGTTGTTATGCTCATTTAATTTTGCCACTTCATCTGAGTTAAAGTAATATTTTAATTGCCGCTCCATAGGAATTAAAATTCTATTTTAATTTCAATTCTTAAGTCGATCGCTATATTATTTTTTTTAAGATTGAGTTGTTGGAGGCCACTTTCGCAAAGCCTTTGAAAGTTTCCCTTTGTAGGCTGAAATTGCCGATTAATGTTTTGTCTTCGCCTGACCCTGGGACTTTCTGCGAATTTACGTGTCAAATCGTTCCAGAATTATTTCACCATATTTTGCAATGTAGTGTAATCTTTTGGGGCAATGCAGGTTCGCGCTGCATTTTGTTAGGAGTCGAATTTCCACCTTCGTTCGGCCCGGCCATCCAAATACCATTTTCGGGGGCCGTAAATAGATTAAAATTAATTTAATTAATTAAAAATAAAAAAAAAAAGTGACTTAACATCTTCGTTCGACCCAGTGCGGTGCTGCGATAAGTGCCGTAATCAAGTACTACAAGGGCGGCTTCGGTTTTCGATGGGTATCCATCGCTTGTAGTTTCGTATCGCTGTTTGCACCGTGGGTTGAACAGAAATATCGACAAGTGTCAGATTTAAAAAAAACACGCTGGAATTTTGACCCTTGAAAGGCAATTCATTGCGAATTCGCCGATCGCCTTTGGCGGATTATTACCGAGCCCGTTTGTTGTTCCTGTACATGTGCCGTTACTGCGACGAACTAGGAAGGTTGTGCAGCGAAAATTTCGTTTCGAAATTTCCCGAACATAGTCTACCTTTTTTTCCGGACTGGAAAATACCCCAGACTGCGCCTGCAGACTGTCCTGCATCTTGAAAACGCCCCAAAATTGTGCCTGCCTCTCTCTACCCCAGTCACTGAAAGCCAAGGTAAAAGAACTAGTTTTTGTGTTGTGAAAAAAAACCTTTACGCGTTTAACTTTCAAAATTCAAGCGACCTTCAGTCGTCAATTGTCATTTTCTTTTCCTACTAGTTGTAAAAAGCAATTATATATAGTGTTATTCTTGTAAAATCCGACGCCACTGGCCACGTAGATTTGTTTGGAAAATTTAAATACGGTATCAGGGGCGGCGAGTTCCTATTTTTGAATGTTCAATTAATCGTTTGTAGTATTGAACTATAATATCACCATTTGCTGTCATTTTTGTATTGTGTCATTCATTTCCAATAGTTTAATTATATTTGTTTTGAAATTTAAGACATCTTTTATTGTTGTATATTTTGTATTTGTTTGTGCATGAACTTTGTAAGCTTTATAAACAGGAGAGAGGCACAATAAAGGCGAGTCCGATCCCCCTAAGCTGCTGGCTTCTCGGCCTTCCACGAGAACCTGCAATCAGCTGTGATTTGGAAGGCGGCGCCCGTTAATTTCGACATACTCTGTACACAACTAGAAAGATTTCCTCCCGTAGGCGGTTTCCGTAAACCACCCCTACTCCTCTGAGCTAAGCTGTAGGCCTTTTTCCACCTATCCTGTTGCGGGTCGACGAAAAAGCTTATTTGGCCCGTAACAGTATACTATACGTATTGCCTGTTCATTTTGCAGCTTTCAGGTAGACTGTCGTCATCTCCGGGAGAGACAGTACAGGGAATATTATGATTTGATATTGCAACAGGTTGCATTTGATTTTTAATTCTCTGGCCCAGATCCAGACGTATGATTTATAGTTTAAACAAAATAATAGTACCGTAACAGAGCCAGTGAAAGTATTGGCAGTATCAACAACCTTGAAATATCTACATATTTACTGTAACATGTACAGGGTGTATCAAAACTGACGCCTGTACTTTAAGATTTGATTCAGGAGGCTAAAACAAATCGAAAATTAGAGTGGAAATTTTTCTGATTGACTTTTATTATCGAATTATTGATACAATTAACATTTAAAATTAACTTTTTTAAAAGTGAATAATATTAGCAAAGAAGATATTGTATAATATGTTGTTACAAAATGTGCTTCCTATTTCAAGGCAAACATTCGCACGATTTATCATGGCAACATAAACCTTATGTAGCATATTTTCGTTTATTAACGGCACACTAACGTGAATACCAGCTACGACATCTTCAGGATTCATACAGGTTCGCGGTAAACGTTTTCTTCAAGTGACCCCAGAAAAATAAATCCAACGGATCCAGATCAGGTGATCTAGGAAACCATGGTATGGGTCCACCTCTTCCAGATCCATCTATCAGGAAATTACTCACTTGTATTCCATAATGTGACGGTGCACCATCATGTTGAAACAACAATTTAATCTAACTGCAAATGGAGCATCAAGCAATAGCAATGGTAAGTTTTCATTTAAAAATTGAAGATTCAAGGCTGAATTAAGTCGGCTAGGTAGAATCGGTGGACCAATTACATGATTATTTAATAACCCTGTCCAGATGCTTATGGGTCATCGTATTTGATAATATTTTTTACGTATTAAGTGAAGGTTTCCATTCATGCAGGTTATAAGTATTTATTTATGATACACGTCTCAGTACATGTGGATTCATCACACCATATAATGTTTTCAATGAAATGTGAATCATAGTTTAAGCTATGCAACAATCATTTGCAAAAATCGACTGAAAGCTTCCTTATCCCCATCACGTAAAACTAAATGGATGCAGACCATTTCTCCTTAATAGCCTAAGAATTGTATCTTTTTGGGAATGAGTTTGAGACGATACAATTTCAAAGGCTTGTACTGTGTTCCTCCTCAACGAATCCAAAAAAATTGGGTTTCTTGATCGACACTTAGTGTAGGTTGACGTTCAACCTGGTTTTTTCAAGGATTTATATTACCTGTTTCCAGTAATCTTTGTTCTACCCGTCTTACAGTTTTTGCGTGCCGACGATTTGGAAATCTTACACGCACCTAAAACTTTCAACATATCGATGTAAGCTCAATTACAATAGTATCGATACATTTTAAACACATAAAGCAGAAGGAAATCAAAATAATGATACTTATCAATATGACGAAACGATTAATAACTTTTTAAAATCGCCATAAACATCTACTTTAATCATGTTACACAACTAATCGGAGCTTCCGTTAGATAAAACTTATTATTTACTTCTTCATCAATAACTAGATAACGAAGGATGAAAATCGGAAAACATTCCACTCGTAATTTTAGATCGGTTTTAACCTCCAAAATCAAATCCCAATTTGCGATACCCTGTATATTTTAGTTTAGTTATTAGTTTTCCTTAAACGCCTTTTTCAAATCAAACTAGCAAAAGAGATAATAATCGGTGATTTATAATAACTATAAATATTGTCGACCCAGCTTCCTTATTCTGGGAAAGTAAACTTCTGCATATTCAAGATTCAAGCTCTTGTCGCTGTTTAAACTAGTTATTTTGTTTATGTCGGTTATGTTGGCATCTTTTGCATGTTTTTCGGTTTTGTTTGTTCAGTCAGTTCAGAGTCAGTCACCGTACCGTACCGTAGTGGTCATATATTGTTAAAATACAATACCTTTTAAATGGAATCTGCGTGCATTAATCATTATTATTGTTACCACATGTAGTTGTTACGTTCGTTTGATTTTGCCATTTTCCCGAATACAGTTTAGTGGACCATTTTTTTTATATTTTAGAAAAATGCCGGTGAATATTTTGTCTATGCGTTTAACCGTGAACGTTTGCTAGGAATTTCGTGCTCTTGAGGGAGTCATACGTGTTAAATTATTCTAGAATTCTTGCAACATATTTCGTCATATTGTGAAATACTCCAGCTGCTGGATGTTTGCGTTCGTTCTTTGCGGAAGTCGACTTAAGATCTCCGTTCGACCCGGATGCTCGTTAAGACTTCCGCGCCGACGACAAGTACTGAAAGTGAGTCAGCTCAAACTTCTGAGGGTGAATGCTCGTGGTTCTGAGTCGGAGCTTTTTGGTAGCGCTTCTGCTAACTTATGTTACCGACACTGAGTCGGATTAAATATTAGCAGAGTGTAACGCTTTAGCAAAGACAATTTAGTGACATTGTTTTCTCGGCCTGTGTCGGATTACAGTCATTAACCCTGTGAATACTCACTAAGCTGTTGCCACATTAAAACCTCGTTCAACGACTGCAAGAACACCGGAAATTTCCCGTTTCCCAAAAAAAGTCGTGATCCAGCTTTCAGGGGCGTGCTTGCGATTTTTGTCTGCTTCTCAAGGACATAGGAACAACCCAAATTGTGCCCCTCTCCCTACTCCCCACCGAAAAAAATTAAGGTAAAACTTGCCAATGTACTATATAGTGATTACTTTCGCCTGGGTACCAGTACTTCGTTGGTATCCAAGAAATAGAACAGTTTAATTCCTTTGTAATATTAAAAGTGAGGCAACCTTCAGTTGCCCAGCGTTTCATTATTCGTTAAGGTTAAAGTTTAATTAATTCTGTAAACTCGAACGTCGCTGGCTGCATAGATCTTTCATTAAAGTAAATATCGCAAGCCAGTGGCGGCGAGTTCTTTGGTTTGGACGTCCCGACACTCCTATGTTTAGCCCATATTATTTTTCTTGCTTGTTTGTGTGATGTATTTTACTCAATACATTTGGATGCAGTTAAAATGTAGTACGACCTTTTATTCTGGTGTATTTTATTGTGTGCATGAACTTTGTAAGCATTATAAACACGAGGAGGCACAATAAAGGTGAGTTCGATTCTCCTAACCTGCTGGTTTCTCGGCCCTCCTAGGAGAACCTGCATTCAGCTGTAAACTGGAGGGTGGCGCCCATTAATTTTGACTTACTCTGTACACAACTACCTTAGATTTCCTTCCCTTAAGCGTTTCTCGTGAACCACCCCTACTATTCTGAGTTAAACCGAAGGTATTTCCATCTTTCCTGCTGCGGTCCGACGAAAAAGCTCGTTTGGCCCGTAAAATAGTGTTACAGTAGTGTGAATGGTACAACTCATACGTGCATACAGTGAGTATTCAGAAGTGTGAGAAGAACCCTGGTCAAGAATAAAAGGAAAACCTTCACAAGATAATGCATTTTTCTTACGGCCGGTATTATAAATGACTAAATAAATTTGCCAATCTGTCAAATTCGAAATAAAGTCGTAATAAGGGAATGCGCCTACGGGAATATCACTAGATCCGGCACTACTCAAGCTCCACGTTACTTTGAGCGGCCATTACGAAGGTTGTGCGTGATGGAAATTACCTTTTCACGCGTTTGTTTCTAATAAAAAAATGTGAATTTATTAGCCCCGTAAACAAAGGGGCGCAACAATCACTCCCAGTTGTCCTTACAGGAACCTGTACATTACTTTTAATAAAGATCAAAATATAATAAGAGTTGAGTTTAAAAAGGCATTTAATTAAATTAAAGAAGCGGGCAGAATACATGCAAAATGGTTAAATATTATAATTTAGAAACGAACAAATATCAACATTATTAAAAAACATATTTTGAAAAGAGCAGTCTTAACTTTAAACAAGGTCAGACACAGGTGAACCCAAACCAATTTAATCTAAGCTAATACCTGAAAAAACGATACTGCAGAAAGGCCTTGTACACGCAGTGTTTTATTATATCGCTTAAGTTCTTCGAATAAAACATACAAAATGCAAACTGATTTCACAAAATTTCACAATAAACGGCGGAGTTTCAGGGGGCTTTCCCCTAGGTAAATTAAATAAAACATCTGAAGCGTGGCTAACAAAGGTTTTGAAAATTTACCTTTTTCGATGAAAAAATGGCTTTTCAGGGGGCTGTAAAGCTTGAGTCAGTCCCTGGGTGTAGTGGTGGAGTTGTTGCAGTTGCTTCTCTCGAAACCACTTGCTTTTGGCAGATTTTTCAATATTGCGTCATGCGACGAAGTTTCCCAAATCGCAATATTTTCGGAATTTCTGGGAAACCGAATATTCCCCTTTTTCGAACTTACCGTCAACGGCACCGCACAAAGCGAAAGTAAATACCTTTTGGTAAATTACACTGATTCGGACGCCAGGGAGTAATTCAATTCTGCATAACAATCGGGTCGAGAGCTGGTGGCTTACTTCCATCTTTTCCCCGCACTTAACAGTGTGAAGACTCTGCTTAAAGCTGCGTTCGCAGAAATGTAAATAACGTCGCTCATACATGGTGCGTTCTGTAAAACCGACCGAACGTCACAACATATCAACCGCATTCAAAATGAAAATAGCAAAATGTCGCATTATTTAGGTGACCAAATTCAAAATGAATTGATATCTGCAATAGTTCAAAAGTTAAAAATTTAAATTATGGAATTGTTAAAAATTATCAAATACTACGCTATTGTTTCAGTCGAAGATCGATTGTACGATCTATGTTGTACTATGTTTAAATAAGGGACATGTTTTAGGATTCCGTACGATTTTAAACAATGCGGGTGAAAGCATCACAGATTTTTTGATAAATGTTTCACATCGGAAAATTATAAATTAAATGAGTGTAAAATCACGGAGCAAACATGACAGACAAACATAACGGCATTCAAAAAAGAATTTTGGACAATAATCCAAGGCAATTTTATGTAACACAGCCTCCATGTAGCTGTCAGCGATGTTGCAACACCTTCTTTAGAATACGAAAAATTTTTCAATATTATATAATAAATACATAAATTTTGTTCCGTGTCGACGTATTGTTGGCAAATTTTAAATGATTAATACCCCTCTTTAAGGATAAAGCAAGTGAGTGAAACGAGGTGGAAAAGTCGAATAGAATCTGTCGAAACATTAAGCTATAATTTAACTTCAATCTATGATGCTCTATTTAACTTATATAATGATCAATTTAGATACAGTAGTAGCATAAATGTTGCTAAATCTTTGATTGTAAAAATTAAATCTTATATATTTATTTGACCCAAAATAATTCCGTACATGATTTTATCAAATATTAATAGTGTAAGTCAATTAATGCAAAAATGTGATGTAGTATTTACCAAACATAACAGAAAGCTTAGGTTTGATGATGAATTCAAACAAATATTTAAAAAAGCGGAAACAATTACTGAACAAGTTGATTGCCACAAAATATCACCCACGCAACAGGTAGTAAAAAATTTTTAATGTGAAATTAGTCATTCCCTGAAAACTATTTCAAAATTAACTTTTACTTTGTTATTCTTGACGCAGCAGTATTAAAAATTAAAGAACGTTTCGATCTCTTAAGACGCATAATGATTGTTTTCAGTTTCTGAATGATATTTTCTCAATGCAAACTTCAGGTAGAAGCATTGCATATAATGAAATATTGTGCTACTGCAGAAAGATCATTTTGTCAATATTATAATTTACTTTCGACTTAGACCGCGGCGTCATTTGGGAACTACATCCAGCATCATCAGGTAAGGAGCGACCTGTAGCTTGTCTGCCTTTACAAGCATTTGCTCTAGAAGTTTGAGCAGTATTTGTTCGTAGGCCTTGCCTGCCTAAACAAGGCCGTGTGCTTAGATTATTTAAACCATACCAACTAGTTTGTATGGGTTCACAAACAGCTAACAGGCATAAGCCGATTAAGTATTATTGTCCTGGCAAACAAAATACATTAAGATCAAATCCTTATCCGCCCCAAGGTTTAAATAATCTAAGCACAACTTCTTTTAGTTTACTGATATGATACAAAAATTATAACGATTACATAGAAAATGGTAATATTTATGGTTCAATAATATAAGATTTTGTTGGAACTTTCTAACTGAAGAAGGATCGCCGTCAGTGTCTCGCGATATTTAATTTCTTAGAACAGATCTACGCAGCCAGTGGCGTCCGAGTTTACAATTTAATACACTATATGAATACACTTTACTTAACCAAAAGAAGAAAGAACTGGCGACTGAAGGTCGCTTAACGTCGTGTTTAAAAAAAAGGTTCAGCACTTGAAACTAGAAGATTAACTCGGAAACAGTTTTCACCACACAATGAGAATTTCTCCTACCTGTGTTGTTCGGTACGGAGCAGAGTGCCCAAACAGGCTCTTCCGTCGACCCGTAACCGGATAGGTGGAAAAAGACCTACAGCTTAGTTCAGAGGAGTAGGGGGAGTTTACTGAAATCGCTTACGGGAGGAAATCTTCCTAGTTGTGTACAGAGTGGGTCAAAATTAGTGGGCGCCACCTTCCAAATACAGCTGATTGTAGGTCCTCCTGGAAGGCCGAGAAGCCAGCAGCTTACGGGAATCGAACTCACCTTTATTGTGCCTCCCTCCTGTTTATAAAACTTGCAAAATTCGTACACACACAAATACAGAATGCACAATAATAAAAGAGGCAGTAAATTTTTAAACACATGTAATTAAATTATTGGGAATGACAAAAGTACAAAAAAATGACAGCCAAAGGTGATTTTAATAACTCTATATTACAAATATAGCTACTTTGAGCGCCCAAGCCGAGGGACAGGAACTGGGCTCGATATTAATCCGCCAAAGGCGATCGGCAAATTCGCAATGAATTGCCTTTACAGGGATAAAATCCAGTGTGTTTGTAAAATCCGACACTTGGCGATAGTTCTGTTTTCACCTCACGGTAAAACAGCGAAACGAAAATCACACATGATGGTCACCCATCGAATATCCCAAGCCGCCCCTGCAACACTCGGCTTATTTACGGTCCCCCGTAGATGGAATTTGGGAAGTCCGGAGTCAACGAAGATGTAAAATTGACTTCTTCATTTCGTAAAGGCCCCCGTAGATGGAATCGAGCGGCCGGAGTCAACGAAGATGGAGGACTGACTGAAGAACTCTCCCAACGCAAACCTGCATTTCCCCAAAAGATTGCACCACATTACGAAATGTGATAAAACAGTTCCAGAACAATTTAAAACGAGGATTCGCAGAAGGCGTCCAGGGTCAGGGCAGACAAAACATAAATCGGCAATTCTACCCTACCAAGGGAAACTTCAAGCCTTTGCGAAATCGGCAGCTCATAAATTAAATTTAAAAGAAAAATAACGAAAACTGCAATCGACATAAGAAGATGGCAATTAAAACAACGTTTTTAATTCCTATGAAGCGGCAATTAGAGCATGACTCTAATCTAGACAGAGTGGCACAATTTAAATGAACATAACAAGAGAGAGAGGCACACCTGGGGTGTTCCTAAGATCTTCAGGAAGCGGGAAAAATTCGCTGGTATGCCCCTGAAGATTGCATCGCTTCTGACAGGGCTTTTTCGACGTCGAAAGAGAAGAGGCGGGAATTTCAGATACGATATCTCCGCCTCTGGGCGTGAGGATCACTTAAAACAGTTCGAAGAACAAAACTTCCACGAGTTTGATAGCTTTTATCCGATACAAATCGAGAAAACAATTTCACTGAATTGTTTTTGCACAGAGCTAACACTCTGTTAATATATATAATCCGACGTAGGTCGAAAATTCTTTTGCCTAACCCAAAAATACGAAACGATAACTTGATTAGCAGAAGAGCTGCGATACAAAAACCAATATCCAATAGAAAACACTCCCAAAGCCGAGAATCCACTTTTTTTTTAAATTTATTAACGGTCCCCGTAGATGGAATCGGGTGACCGGGTCGAGCAACGGTAGAAATTCGGCTGCTGAGGAAACGCAACGCGAATATGCATTGGTCCTTCCTCTTGGATGTTTTTCGCGAACGATTTGGAGAACTTGAGGCAAACAAACTGTAGTGTACCATTCAACAATAACAGTACGACGATCCTCCAGTGCTACAGGGGAAACATGTCCAGTAATTCCAAAAAATGTGGCGACCATCTTATTGTTTCGGCTCTTTTCACGAACAACTTTTGTTGGAGCCGATTCGTTCTCAAATACCCAAACTGCCGATTGCTGCTTTCTTTCGGGATCATAGTATACCTACGTTTCGTCACCTGTAATGATGTTGTACACCAAATGAAACGATCCATTGTCAAAGCGATTTTCGGTTTTCTTCTTTCTTGAGTCAAATTGTGGGGAATCCAACGGGCACAAAGCTTACGTCCCATTAAATGTTTGTGTAAAATGGTGTCAATTGGTTTCACATCAATCTTTAAAGTTGCTTGAATACTCCTGGCAGTAACATGCCGATCATCATGATTCGTACAAGACCAATTTTCTTTTCGGTAACTGCCGTTTTTTGGCTTAGGAGCTCGAAAGTTGTCAGTTAAGGAAAGTCGACCACGTTGAAATTCATTGTACCACCGCTTTACGGTAGCTAAGGAACACGATTTGTCACCAAACACTCGAGTGATTTCCTCAAAACATTCTTTACGGCTTAAGCCGTACGTGAACTTGTAAAAAATCACAGCTCGATAATACTCTTTATTCAATTCCATGATTTCTTGGGGAAAGGATTACTTTAAAATTATGCATTTTAAAAACCTTTAAGTATATTTGACAACTTTCACTATAATTAATCTTGCAAACAATTACGTTAAAATGTCAAGCAAAATTTATTTCAAAATATCACAGCCTGCTAGATAGGCTCAGAGGAAAGAACATCCCTCGTAGGTTTTATCATGTTACATCCAAAATATCATCAAATCGAAAGACCATAAATATAACAAATCTTAATTTAAGTTTACAATAAATGAAATATAAAAGCAACGTTAAATTTTTCATTGCTTCTTGTTACTTCGAACCTGACAGCTAAAAATAGCTAGCTGTGATTGATAGCACCCACATAATGTCAAACGAACGGAGGCTGATTTAAATCGGCCCGCATGAAGGTAGGTGTGATTTGCGACATAAGTCTTAGAGTAGGAATGCGCCAAACATAATTAATAATAGCAGTTAGTGGTTTTTAGGGTCTCGTAAACGTTACGACTAATTAAGTCCGCTAATCGCGCAAGCTCGCTAAACCGTATGCGGAAATGCAGAGAGAATCGTAATGCAGTAGTTCTATTTGTTATGGTTAGATCGACATCGGAATTTTTTCATGCCCAAAGCTGTGATGGAGGTTAGCAATTCACCGACCCTCTTTTTTTTTACCCATATTACATCTCCTTTTGCTTCTTACAAATTATACCGTGTTAAAAGAACTGATTCGTTATAGAAGTTAGTTGAGAGGGCACTACTGAAATATGCGGAGTTTGCGTGGAACAGGACCATAAACAAAACTATCGCTGCCGCCAAACTTAAGAAATTTTGAACTGAATTTTCGGAGATACATAATTATTATTAAAACCACTGCTTTATTAACCGAGGTAATTTTAAAATATCCTTGAAACAATGAAAAACTGTTTTAGCCACTTTTAATTAGATTAGAATAACAATTTTCGGGAAAGTTATTAATTTTTACGGAGTGTACGTGTTGACTCTATCACATCTCACCAGCAACTTAAGGGTGCAGTAGTCACATAGAAATTACGCTACTAAAAATGGATTGACTTATTTGCATTTCATAGATGAAAACGTTAGTGGTAATGGAAAATACTCATCTCCCGAGTTATTAACAAGAATTTATTTAAAAAAATAATTTATGACTTTAAATATAATAACTAGGTTTATTTGTGGTTGTGTCGTTATTTATAATTTTTTTAAATATCTTTTTTCACACCCATATACTTCAGCATAGAGGACAGGATCTATCATATTAACTTTATTTTTAATTTCTTCCTTTCATTTGTAATTAATTTTTAAAGGTCGGGTTAAGATTAAAAGTCGTATCTGCTGGGCATCGGCCTCTTCTCTGCCACGTGCTTCTCCTCAGCGCTATGGTAGAAACACGGAGGACCTACAGTTTAACGTCGAATCCGAACGACAGAAATTCCAGAGAAGGTTTTTAGCACCGAGATTCCACGGTTGCAAGCCATATTGGGAAATTGTGTGTGGTGGGTTGTAGACAAGAATTTTATAAATCTGCATAGCAATGCTTAGGTTTCGAACCCATTGAAGCGACAAACATATTACATTTGAAAAAAGGGGTATGTTGCTTTATTTGCACCCCTAATAAAGATGATCTCCTTTCCATATGTAAAAACAATAATACAATATTATTACATAAATTGTTAAAACAACACAGAGGGCACACTTCAAACATAAACTTTAAAAGAACTCTTATCTCAGGGGTTATAATATAAATTTTGGTAACTGTTGTATAACTTTCAAATTCTTGCGCTGGTTAACTGAACAAGGCGAAGGATATGAGGTAGTAAACATCAACTTATATCAACAAATATGGATACAACAAAGAAATGAATTAAAAGTTATTGAATTATCTAAGATTTTTCTTATAAAACGTTAAACAACTTTTACAATTAAATGACAAAGTTACATGAACTAAATAGTAAGGTCTAGTTTAACAAAGCACTTTCAAACGCCCCACCTTTTCAAATAGAAGCACTTGCTTATTTCTTCTGGTGTTGGTAAAATTCACTAGATGAAATTCGGATGGCACTCCTGCACCCTGTTGATCTTGAACTTCAAAACGAAAGTCCATCACTTGTTGCTTTTTTCTAAGTTCCTCGCAGAAAAACTTTGGACTGAGTATCTCCGAATTCGTAAAATCGTTTCACAAGGTAACACAATATTATATAGCTTTTAAGATTTTTATTTATTACTATCCATACACCTGCTCTTGCCCTCTGACTTTTGTTTACTTCACTGTAACAGTGGATGAAATGTTTTAATTCCTCACAGCTATATTTATACACGTAATTACACTTTTTTCTAACCAACGAGAACAGATTAAAATTGACCAAATTTTACCTAAATCTAAAATATACACAAAATTATACACCGAATCGAATATTAAATTAAAATTGTACATACAATTCTGCATCTTTGACTATGTTCTTGTTCTTAATTAAATACCAGATGTTTACATACGATAAAATTCATGTTTGTTTAAATAGGATCAATAAAATTGTTAAGAAACACTTAAATGTGCCCTTACAGCACTTGCCTAAACGCAAGAAATTCCACATAGATGTGTCAAAATACCAAAAATTACACATTTTAGAATTAGTGTATATCATACATTTTATACAAAACTCTATAACAAGCTTGTTAGGAGATATAAATAGAAACAAACAAAGCAAAACCTTCGAGGGCTACTACACTAACGAATACAACCAAATATACCAGCCCCCTAATCAGAAGAAAAATATCAGAAACCATCGGAAAATGATAAGCCTTGAAGAAAATTAGTCCCAATCTTGGTTTAATAAATTAATACAAGCAACCGTGGGATGTTAATGCATGTCTGGAATTTATGTCATGCAGATTCCACGTTCAACTGTAAGTTCCACGTGCTCCTATCTTACCGCCAAGGAGAAACACGTGGTAGAGAAGAGGCCGATGACCAACGGTGGGACGAGAAAAGCTGTTAAAAACAATGCAAACACGACTCAACCACTTCAATCCACAAAATGTGGGCGGAGTGAAACTAAACTTACAACAATATAAAGGTACAATAGTTAAAAAAATTTAATGCGTTTGCCATAATTTAGTGCAAATTGGTACGCTACGTCTGCATTCCACCTCCGTTTCCTGCATGCTAATTTGATAAGTCATTGCTGATTGCCAACAGTAAACTCATTTCCAGATATCAAATACTCCATACGTGATTGCGTTTGTGGTGGATAACTAATCGAATCTGTCGTGCCCGACTCAAATAAACGTTTAATGGATATTGCACAACAGCTATCAAGTAACGAATTCAAATTACCTTCCTGCTCAAGTAGTTTAAGATTTTTACTGAGGCTTAACATCACAGTGTAGGTATTTGAAGATTATATGAAGGACAAATTATAATTAAAAACTTAAGTGTTAACGATCAAGAATTGAACACATATAGCTCTTATAAGCAGAAAGTTTTAGTTATTTATCAAAACGATATATTGTTAGGATTCGACTTAGTCGAAATACGTTTAATAACCATTTTCTAGTCTTATAAGATTACATTGCATTGCAGTAGCGCAGTTGGCAGGGTGCTCGCTGCCTAGACAAAACGTCGAATATCGCTTGGGTTCGATCCCCGAGGAGTGTATAAAAAACTTGTGGTGCAACCCAACACACAAAATTCCTCGATCCGGCCTCGGCAACCGCGAGGCCTTATGGCTGCCGATGTTTAGCCGTAGGCCGTAAAGGCTGTAGTTAAAGATAAAATCGCATAATATGTATAATTAAAAGAAACCAAATAACCATGACAAAGGTAATTTTTATAACGTCAACTCAATGAAAAAGAAGATCCTCTAATAATCATGAAAGCCCTCAATGGAATAATTGAAAACATCATACCTGGAACCAAACAATGATTCAACGAGGAGCGATAACGGGGATATAATAACAGACTTCTGTATAGACAATAACACAATCACAAACAATAACTCATTCTTCGATCACAAGGAACAACACAAATATACAGGTCATAACACAAGAAATTAGAAATCCTGCATAGATTATAACCTAACGAATAGAAAGATCTTGATACGTAACATTTGGGCGCCGTTTTGCCACCACTGTTTTGGAGCTGCCATTTTGGCGCCGCCGTTTTGGCGCCGCCGTTTTGGCGCCGCAGTTTTGGTGCAGCAGCTTTGGTGCCGCAATTTCGACGCCGTCTGTTGGCGCCGCTGTTTTGGCGCCGCCGTTTTGGCGCCGCCGTTTTGGTACCGCTGTTATGCGCCGTTGTTTTGTGCCGCCGTTTCGGCGCCTGTTGGTTTTGCCCCCAGATGTTTTGTAGCCAAAACATTTGTACGCCCAATTTCCGATTAGAAATCAACCCTAACATAGTGCATTACAATAAAGGCATGTTTCAAAAATTGTTAAAAGTTAGTGTAAAATTAAGGTGGTGTAAAATTCTTCAAATATGTTTTTTTCGCAAGTTCAATAAAAATAAAAGTAGATTTCTTATTTAAAGTGTATTAAAATGTACTTTTTTTCGGTTAGTGATCGTAGATGTGACATATATTTTATTTATTATAGACATTTCTAGAAAACTATAACCCTAAATGAGTGTCTTGGGGTGGGTTTCCAACCCTAACATGCAAAGGTGCTTACAAACAAACAAGTGAAACTAAATAAAAGTTTATAATAATACTAAAATGAGAATGATGCCCAAATGTACCGGCGCCAAAATGACTGGCGCCAAAACGACAGCGTTAAAACGGCAGCACCAAAACGGCGGCGCCAAGATCACTACGCCCAAATGTCCTGCTCCGGAAAGATCCACTCAACGCAGATATTAGACATTCGATTCTTCACCTCCGCAGGCATAAGCAGCCATCATCACCTGGTACTAGGAAAACTAAGAATGAAAACAACAACAATTAAATACCCTACATCGAGTAACACAAAGAAAAACTGAATATAGCATTCCTACACGATAATACAACAAAATGGCTACATAAAACCACGATACGACAAAAAATCAAAACATAAGGAATCAATAATACAGACCAAATTAAAGAATGCTGGAGTAAAGTAACAACAGCGGAACAGACCAGAGATGGAAGTACTTGGAACAAAGGAAACAAATATTGTATGTATGAATGTTACACCGCTTTTATATTACATGCAAAACATATAACATGACAATATTGAAGGTATAAACCAAGTCAATGGTAATCTCAAGAACTAAAAAGATTCAAACTTCTAGCAAATGAGAAAACCATTGAACAAGTGACGCAAATAAAATATTTGGGAATAAATATTACAAGTAATGGAAATTTAGAAAACGAAACAGAAGAAAGAATCACTCTAAGCAATGTTGGTAATCAAGGCAGGGTTTTATATTCTTCCCAGCATCTTTCCCAGCGAACAATCGGCAATGGAGCAATCGGTGACGAGCAAACTACGGCCAACAAGTTATGGCGAGCAAGTGCTGGCGAGCAAATGACTAACAGCCACATCTAAGTAGGAACACTAAAACTAGTATAGAGAGAAGTGTGCTACGACCCGTAATAACATACGCCTCTGAAACAATGCCGCAAACAGTTAGAAGCAAGCAACAAAAGGAAGTTATGGAAATGAGTGTATTATGAAGAAAAGCCGACTAAATAAGATTTTAGAGAGTACCTAACATCAATATAAGACAAGCATGCCAAATTGAAAATATCAGTGACTGAATCTCGACAAGGAAAATAAAATGGAATATTCATATAACGCATTTGTAAGATATGAGCGACCTTGACGAAAAAGAAGGTAAGCGGACCGGAAAAGACATGGAAGGATACCATTTAGTAAAGGTGAAGAAACAAGCTGCAGGCTTATTAAGAAGTTAAGGACCAAAAGAAGGATGTAGCTTGTTAAAATATAATAATATTAATAAATAAATAAAATAAAGAGTAGCAACTACTACGTTTGCTAGGGTCAGACGGCATTGCAAAAAGATCGTATGGGCTGAACTATGCTTCAGCAGCCTTTTATTACACAGAGGTGGTCCTAGATCGTTTGCTCGCCGCCGTTTGCTCGCCAACTGTTGGTACACCACCGTTTTCTCGCTACCGTTTGCTCGCTATCGTTTGCTCAACATCGTTTGCTCGCCATCGTTCGCCTGCCAACGTTTGCTCGCCGCCGTTTGGTCGCCAACTCATTTGCTCGACAACCAACTTGCTCGGAGTACTAAGTATAAACGCACCAACACATAAAAACTAGTTTATATTTTGTTGGGATCTTCGTTTGCAAAATAATATAGGATATCTTCTGCTTTATAATTAAAACCTGTTCAGATATCGTAGCTATAGTATTATTTATTTTTCAAAAGTTTTTGATATCTTAAGGAAATATTCGTTTATGGGATGGAGATTTATTAACTTTTTTGGAAACTTAAAATACTGCCTCTATATTAATAAACTATTTAACGATGTTTTCTGAAGTTATTAATTAAAAATAATTTAAAAATCTAAACAACCTAAAAACCAGAAACGCAATAATTTTATAAGAAACAACAAAAAATATTGCTCTGAACGAATTCAACTACAAGAACACGCAGCCCTGGTTCGACTATCAACATTTCTTAGACTTAGAAGAATGTAAGAGTTTGAGAATTACCATGAGCATATACATACCAAATATTTACAGTAATATTTTATATTAAGAATAAATTGCTTGTCGAGCATCTGCCTGGCGAGCAATTGGCGTAACGAGCAAATAGTTGTCGAGCATAGGAGCCCTCGAGTAAACCACAGGCGAGCAAAGAGTGGCGAGCAAGTGGGTGGATAGATTATAGGTAAATCATCATCGGTACTGTTTGCCGCGCGAGCTCTGCTTATTATTAATATTTTTAACTAATAATTAAATAATATAAGCTTCAAAAGATGAATGAAACTGAAACTTTGGATTTATGTATTTACGTCACACAACCATTTATGTGTGTTATCTCACTTTACAGTCATTATTAAGCACTTTTGAAAATGATTACGAATTCTATTACACTGTACACTTTTAGAAACATGTTTTTATATTTAATAGCTTTAACTTTCAGCTGTTAGTATTAGCATCTTCGCAACAGCAACGTTAATAGGAAATTTGCATAGTTCTAATTATCTGTGTCTCTTAGTACTTCTTATTATCATAATTATTGTAATTAGTTGCACAGAAAAACAAAATGATTGCCGCCGTGTAAATATATCCCCGCATTTATCGCAAGTCTTTATTAATTACCGGTAAATTGAAACTAAATCAACTTCTAACCGGTAATAAATAACGACGACAACTAATAAGGCGATTTATTTTAAATTATTAAATACACGAGTAAGTAGCATTTGCTTGCCAGCTGAAAGTCTACCTTTAATAAGTGGACGCGACTGCCTCCCTGGACTTTCCCATACTGGAAACTGTTCATATCATCTTTATTCAACAGTAGAGTTATTTTCCTCAAAACGGTTGTTCAAGTGCTATCCTAAAACCTTGCCTCGTAACGAACAGACTTAC
>JABXWE010017856.1:0-16645 GCA_014611495.1 Limonius californicus | reverse complement strand
TGTATTAATTATTAATTAATTATTAATTAAGCATAGTGTATTAATTTTTCGATAACTATCCAATGTCAACAGGATTTTCCTTTAAATGCTTGTAGTTCGTTTATTTGTAAGTTTAGGGTATTTATGTATTAATAAAATTTTGTTTAAAATTAAATGATCGTTTAAAATGTGCAAAAATATACAGGGTATTCCATTTAAAAAAATGTTGTTTTTCTTAATATCTCGAAAACGCGAAGTTCAATTGTTTTTAAAATGCTACCATCGTAATCGGAAGAAAAAACGCTACTACTTTGGTAATTTAACCAACATCGTATCTTTAGTAGGTAGTAACAAAGTTGGCAATAGTGCCGACTTCAATTTGAACACCCTGCATATTGTTCTGGTCATTTATATTTGTTTCTAATGCAGCCTCACTCGATTTTGACGAGACCTTCGATACTGAAAATATTTGCTTGTTATATCCATTAGACGTAATATCCGTAAAACCTATACCTTCTTCTTTTTCTACCCGTTTTTACCCATAAGCGACTAAACGTCTTCCTCTTCTCCTTCCATGTTTCAGGGTACTGTGCCGGTCTATTGCAACATAGCCCTTCATGCTTCGTTTGTCGTCGCTCGACCTCAACTACTCAACCTGCTGTTCTATCATCGGTCTGTGTTACAGGCCAAACGAGCTTTTTTCGAGCTTAGCTCAGAGGAGTAGGGGAGGTTCACGGAAATCGCTTAAGGGAAGAAATCTTACTAGTTGTGTACAGGATATGTCGAAATTAACGGGTGCCACCTTCCAAATCACAGCTAATGCAGGTTCTCGTGGAAGGCCGAGAAGCCAGCAGCTTACGGGGTTCGGACTCACCTTTATTGTGCCTCCCTCCTGGTTATAAAGCTTGCAAAGTTCATGCACACACAATACAAAATATATAACAATAAAAGATGTAATAAATTTCAAAACACATATAATTAAACGATTGAAAATAACAGACGATACAAAAAAAATTACAGTAAATGGTGATATTATAGTTCACTACTACAAACGGTTAAATTGAACGTTCAAAAGAAGGAACTCGCCGCCCCTAGCTTACGGCATTTAAAATCTTTAAACAAATCTACGTGGCCAGTGGCGTCTGAGTTTACAAGAATAATACAATATGTAATTCCTTTTTACAATTAACAGTAAAAAAAACAAACGACGACTGAAGGTCGCTTTTTGTCGCATAAAAGAAGGGTTCAATCCCTTCAATTTTGAAAGTTAAACGCGTAAAAGTTTCTTTTCACAACACAAAAACTAATTATTTTACCTTGGCTTTCGGTGAATGGAGTCGCGAGAGGCAGGCACAATTTTGGGGTGTCCTTGTGTTCTTAATAACCAGGAAAATCCACGGGCACGCCCCTGCGGACTGTATGGAATGGAGTCAACGTTAAGGGCCAAAACTTCAATGCATTTGTCGCAACAGCAGCACTATCAGAGGGACAGGAAATGGGCTCGATATTAATCCGCCAAAGGCGATCTGCAATTTCACAATAAATTGCCTTTCCAGGGATAAAATTCCAGCGTGTTTCTTTAAATCCGATACTTGTCGATGGTTCTGTTCACCCCACGGTGAAAACAGCGATACGAAAATCACGCGATGGAGACCCATCAAAAACCCAAGCCGCCCCTGCAGTACTTGATTACGGCGCTTATCGTCAGCGATGGAGAAGATGTTAAAAACCGACTCCCGAGGAAACACAACGCGAACCTGCATTGCCCAAAAATATTACACCATTTTGCGAAATATTGTGAAATAATTCTGGAAGTAACTAACACGTGCGACTTCCGAGAATTGTTTTTGATCGGCAAATCTAGCCTACAAAGGGAGCTTTCAAAGGCTTTACGAAAGTGGCCTCCATAACGCAATCTTAAAAGAAAATAATATAGCGATCGACTTACGAATGGCAATTAAAAATTCCTATGGAGCGGCAATTAAAATACGAGTTTAATTCAGATGGAGTGGCACACTCGAATGAACATAACATCTGTTTGCCTTGCATTATGACCTGCAAAGCACCATTTCATTGATGCAACTCCCTCTCTTCTATCTCGCCGATTTTCATTTTTTGTCTGATCCATTCTATAGTTTTTCGATATTTTACCATTATGTCTCTATCGCACGTTGGATTTTTACTAGTCTGCCCATGTTCCTTTTGGTGAGCGCTCATGTCGGAACTTCATAGGTTAATACGAGTAGAACGCGGTGCCTTTGAGACTACCTAAAACCGTCGGTCCCTCTGGGTTAGTGAGCTATGGCACTAACTACCTTAAAGAGTGTTAAAGTGGCAGCAGGGTGCGGAACTACCTTGGAGCCTCACCGCAATGATTTCCCATACGCAATTTATTTTTTTACGACAGAACACGTTGGTCATACGTTTTTGATTATAAATATTGTTACATATTTCTTTATTACTTGTTATAACTTACCTCCTTAATACTACTTTCTTAGATTACGGAAGCAGATTTGATAGTACACTTTGTAGCGCATCTTGTGAGTTTGCTATTAAAACTATATGATCTGCATATTTCAGATGAGTCTCTCCATTTATGTTTATTCTCTTGTTTGCTAGTTTTTTGTAAACGTCTTCGAGTACCATGATGAACAGCTTTGGCCAGGTGGCGTTTTCCGGCCTTACGCCTCTGTAGATAGATATTGTGTTGGAATTGTCTGTATTTTCTTCCAGCTTTATTGTCGTCATAGCTTATTGGTGCATATCTTAGAGTAGATCTGCATACTTGAGGTCAGAACGAATAATCAAGAAAGTAATAGAAGGCAAGAAAAACATGAAAGTACTAAAGCCAAGATTAGGAAAATCGCTACTATTAATAATAATAGATGAGAATGCAAGAAAAATAAGGAATAAAATAAAACATTTTAAGAGACACAATTAAGAAATCATCACAAAGTTCTATGAAAGACTATACGAATTCAAAACAAAAGCAACGCCTGAGACAGCACAAAAATTGACTATTCACAGAAATTAACAACTGTAATAAGAGAAATGAGAAACAACAAAGCAACAGGGGATGATAGAATATTGGCAGAAATGCTGAATAAAGAGAAGAAAAATTAGTAGAAGCTATAAAAATACAGCGCAATAAATATTATATAAGAGTGAAGAATACCATCAACTTGGATTATTATTTAAAAAAGAAACAAACAATATAGGAAACTATAGAGCCATAAGTCATCGATTCCAAATATATAAACTTCTTTAAAAAAATAATAACCAAACGGCTTAACAACAAATTTCTTTTTTTTACTTCTAAAGTTTAGCACTTGTGACTATCCTCTAACAATGATGATACAGATGGTACAGAAACGGAATACCATCTAAACCTTGTCGTGGTTTTTATAGACTACAAAAAATCTTTCGACTCGAAATGTGGACAGGCTTCTCGATCTCATTGCCTCATTAACTCACTGCTTCCATCTTTCTTTCTTTCTCATTTCCCATGGAATCTATTGGTACAATCTTAAAGACCATCTTGTGCCTTGAATTTTTCTCAGATGTCCATGCCATAACAACTGCTGTTTCTCGACTGTTTTTTATAGACCTCCCTACTTTCATTGTTTTTCTAATAACCTCGTTTCGCACTCTACAACTCTTTCTTCAGTTTATTTACCATCTACCTTTCTTTTGGTGGATCATTTCTTATCCATATTAGTACACCGCGGTGCACCGTATGTAACTATACTTTCTGTAATAGTTTTAATATTGCCTTTATTGTTTTCTTTTTTCTTGTAATTTCACAATTGGAACACTATCATGCGGCATTTTAGGGCCAAGAAAAATAATATGTGCTTTCCTGTTGCGTCTTTCCTGCTAGCTGAGATAAACAGAATACATTCTCTACACACGATCGCCCACTTAGGAATGCACTTTATTCTTCGGCTTCCTATAGCTTTTTTAATAAGCATCGAATCAGCCGTGCTACAGAACATACTACACTTACTCCCCTATAATTGGCTTACTCTCTTTTATTACCTTCTTCATACGTTAAGGCTATGCAAGTCTTCTCAATTTTCTAGGAATATCGTCCCTTAATTGGCGATTATTCAAAATTTTCTTTGTCAGCTGCGAAACACACTTGAGAAATTCTACAGCGCAACCTACCGAACCACGTAGCGTCTATTTTTTCTAAATTTTAAGGCTATTTATATCTCTTCTACCGTTACTTCTCCCAAGTTATGGTTGCTTCTATCTAATCTTCTATACTGAATGTCGTAAAATTCGGGTCAGTGTTCTGTCAGTAATTTCTCATGTTATCGCAGACTTATCTACTGCACTTTGTATTTTCGTTCCTCTTTAATGTTTTTAAAATACTCTTTATTATACGTTGTATGGAAAATTAACACGCCACATTAATTATCAGCAAAAATATATGGTCACACCCATAAACCGTTCAAACACTAAAACTACCATTATTTCTAAAAAAAAAATACATAAACAGAAGCAGTATACATATTTAACAACTCATTTAAATTTCGGTTTTTAATAAGTAGTAGATGGTTATTTTGCTGCTTTAAATCTTAAACTCCTTAGATTACGAGTAAACAATTTTATATAACTACATACTTCGTTACTTCAAGATAATTTCAAAAAACGGCGTCAATACTTTCAATTTCAAAAAATTGTTTTAAATTTAGGGATTGTCTACAGTACACAGATAAAACCATCTCTAGTTTGGTATTATTCACATAAATATATATATATATATATATATCATACTGTGTAATTAGGATTTTTCTTCGGAAAACAGCTAATATAATGTTTCAGAAGAGCCAGGAACGAGATCACAGGCACAAAATTCTTAGTTAAAGCGGCGACAACGTGAAGGGAGTGAACGAACGTTAATTTTTATCGGCACAAAAGGAAGCGAGAAACGGCACCGTTGCTCATAATAGCATTGAATCCTGTTTGTATTGAATCCGACCTTCTGTCGATCGATTTCTTAACGATCATAACGTTAACGATAAGATCTCAATTAAATCACAGGATCAACCATCAACCCCCAAAACAATAATTTGCACTACTCACATAACGTGTGATCACCGCAAGCTCGTGATCTATACTCCCTGATTCTCCTCAAAAAATAGCGAACCATCCGACCACATCTTAAAAGGAACCACCGATGTAGTGGGTGCAGACCAAACATATTTCAGTAATAATATTTCGGGTTAACGATAAGTGGCCTAAGATACTTTGTTTAGAAATTAAAATAAAGGAGTGAATTTAACAATTTTTTGAATCTGAATGAAAGAAAATCAGACGAACGTCACAGAGGACATGGTACAACAAATGACGTGAATTCAGTGCCGGGTATACATAAATAGTTAGAGTACAAGAGGTATTTCTTATACAAATGAGTATTAAGTGAGCATTAAATAATTTCAATTCATTTAATTACTTTTCAAAATAATGGGCAACTATGTAGTTAGTGCAACAATGTTTTTTCAATTTTTCTAAAGAATTCCAAGCAGATGAACTAATGACATAATAGGGAAAAGTTATTTAAATCAGTTTTACAGAAATTATGTCAAAAAGGTACTTTAAACTTCAAGAAACAATTACATGCTTTGGTGTTTACTTTTGTAGTGTAATTTCTTTCCAAAAAGCTAATTTTGAAATTATGAAAACACAGTATTACTAAGCTCTTCAAATCGAGTTTTTTGTACCAAACTCGCCAGTTTCAAAATTGAGTTAAATACGTTATTGATGCAATTATTTTGACAATTGAATTGATATTTGTAATGTAATCTTCGAACGTCCATACAAATACTTATCCTATTGTAAATAGAATTAATTAGAAATTAATAACTATTAATAAAGCAGTTATAAATAAATCGTGGTGACTTCTACCACTGCATTTATTTAATTATGAAGGCATTCAGGAATATTTAATAATACATATATAAATGTATTAAACAGAGCTAGTTTAACTTCAGTAAGACTTGTAGTTTAACTGAAGGTTACATAAGCTACCTAACTGTATATTTTTACTCCCTTGATTTTTTTAATTTTTGATTTATTCTTGTACGGTTGATTTATAGTAATATGTTGAAGAATTCCATCCAGTAAAGCTACACAGCGTGTTCTATTTAAAATAAAGAAGCTAATTTCACCCACCGCTTAAACCGGAGGTCCTACGTTTGATATACTAATACTGCTTATTGTACTATGATGTATGATTAAACTTTCCCAAATGTAATTAAGTTAAACAAATAAATAATTGAAGTAGTTCAGGTTTACCACAATTCATTTACACCCGGCAGGTTCACACATGGGAATTTTCAAAATGCGAGCAGAATTCAGCTTGTTAAATATTTATCGGACACCTGATCTCCTTGATTAATCATACAAATCAATTTACGTCACGAAAAGCATAATAAACTGTACGATACTCAACTCTAGAGAAATGAGTTCAACAATTTTTCATTAGTAAGAGCTAATTCTAATTACAAATTCTTAATTAAAAAACTAAAATGATGGAAGGGGAGAATTGCACATCAAAAGTAAGGTTCATCTGAAGTCGGAAAGTGAGATGCAGGCTATTTCATTACATTAACAGCATGTTTTCTTTATATCCCGGCACGAGTATTTCCAACTTTGGAGACCTTGTTTATATTTTAGTGCGTGCCAATAAAATAAACGTTCAAGAACATCCCTTGTCGTACAATGTTGACTCTTTGAATCACTCAGTGTATATTATACTTTCCGATATAAATCGATAGTACTATTTGATTTGGGGGAAATATTGATACGACGGTGCAAACAAATTTGCCAAATTTTTGTGAGCAATTACTGCGAGTTAGCTCGTGGAAATACCCAAAGGGTACTTTAAACTGTAACATTCAACATCGACTATAATTTCTATTCTACAGCTCTAGAAAGCACTTCGATATCTTTAGTTTCCCATTCCGTAGGTATACGAAAATTATGGATTTCGTAAAGAAGTAAATTTCGAAATTGTAGTGGAAATATCTGAACCTATACGAACCCAAATATATAATTTTTAAAGTCTGTCCAACTTTGGTAACATTTTATATACAAGGTGTATCACAAATAGGTAGAAATATTAAATCCGCTGGTAGATTACAATATATACAAACTAGAAAAAATATTTCTTTGGCAATAGGACCCTTAAGATGTGAGAAAATAATAATTGAAAATTTGACCCAAAATTGTTTGAGTATCGCAGGATAATAACAAAAATTTGAGTTCAAAGACATGTTATGCAAAGGAGAGTAAGACAGAAGTGCAAAAAATTTCTTACCACGTGCCACAATACAATACTATTAGGTAGGTCAGTAATTTCTATTCAGTCTGTTATTGAAGCTGGCAAGCAGTGTTTCTACCAAAATGGAAAATTTTACGAACATTGAAGTTATTGAGGTTGTTCTTATTTACGGGGAAGCTCGAGGAATCACTCTAAGGGCAAGGCGAATGTACTTAGAGCGATATCCTCAGCGCCGCATTCCAAACAGCCGTACATGTACTACAACATTTACGGTATTATGGCACGTATCAACCACAAAACCATCATCGCGGTCGTCCAAGAGCAGAAAGGATTGTTAATGTAGAACAGCATGTCTTGGAATTAGTGGAGGAAAGTCCTGGGGTTAGCACTAGAAGACTTGCGTTACAAACTGGCTTTTCCCATTCTACTGTTTGGCGGATTTTGCGGGATCAGGGACTACACCCTTACCACATTCAACGGGTTCAAGTTTTACAACCAGCGGAATATGTACGTAGGCACGATTTTTGTGAATGGCTTCTTCAAAAGTGCAACAACCAACCAAATTTCCTGTTCAATTTGTTATCTACTGATGAGGCAGGATTTACACAAGAAGGGGTGTTTAATGTACATAATACCCACATTTGATCAGATGAGTAGCCATACGAAATAGTGGAACACGGTTTCCAACAACGGTTTTCCCTAAATGTATGGGCAGGCATTGTAGGTGATCCCTGATCACCTTATTGGGCTATACATTTTACCTGCTCGTTTAAACGGAGCTCTGTATTTACACTTTCTCAACGAGGTCCTACCAGAATTGCTTGAAAACGTATCGTTAGAGACACGACGTAACATATGGATTTTGCTTGATGGTGCCCCGCCTCATTATGCTAGGGATGTAAGGGAATGGGAATAGTTATTATTCTGAAAGTTGGATTGGACGAAACGGGCCAGCTCGTTCGCCAGATTTAAATAGTTGTGATTTCTCTCTGTGGGGTTACATGAAACAGTTAGTTTATTCTACGCCAGTAAACACAGTTGGGGAATTAAGGGTACGCATTGAAGACGCTGCCGATACGATTCGGCAAGATCCTACCGTTTTCGCAAGGATACGTAATTCAATGCTTCGACGTGCAGAAACTTGTGTTCGGTAAATAAAATTCTTAAATGCCTTATAATTACAAAAATGTCCAACTGCTTCAATTAAACCTTGACCCTTCTCAATTCCGTAGTTTATCACAAGCCAGACAAGTTTTTACGTGTTTGCCACTTTGGATTTACTTTACAATTAGGTAATAACCTTCTACAGCTTAAATGCATTTTCTATGTATCATCAACAGTTCTCAAGCAAAATTTAATTTTATTTTTTAATTCAAAAAAATTAATCTAATAATTTTTGAAAATGAATAGTACCATTGAATTCTACTTGAGCCAATCTATTACTGGTTTAAATATTTCTACCTATTTCTGATACACCCTGTATACAAGTTTATTAAAAATGCCTTTGAAAAACATCCGGAAGTAGAATCGGAGGTTAAACATACTATCTACGCTAAATTCTTTACAAAATATAATGTATAAGTGTATAAGAAGGTAGTTTTAAAGAACTTTATTATGAATGTAATACTTTTTTCAAAACTTCGTAACTTATAAAACCGCTATTATCTTTCGAACATTCTTAATTTAAGACCCTACTACGGCCTTAAACGGAATTGTGACACATAAATGACGGCATGCCCTAGCGTAGCTCAAAGGAGGAGGGGGGTTCATTTTGTAAAACACTCCGCACTTAAATCTGATCAAATTCAGGACAAAGTAGTAATAAGGGAGGGTGTCAACGGGAATAGCACTAGATCCGGCACTGCTCAAGCTCCACGTTACTTTGAACGGCAAATTGGAAGGTTGTGCATGATGAGACTTACCTTTTGACACAATTATAAATTGTAATTTTTGTAAACTCGAACGTCACTGGCTGCGCAGATCTGTGGTTGGGAATCTTGTTCGAATATTCCAACTACCCAAATACCCATATATATTACCATTCTGAATTAGTCCTTTCTTTGTATTATGTGTCACCATTCTCAAAACTATATTTTTAAAATTCACCATATCTTTTATTTCTGTGTATTTTTATTGTATTGTGTGCTTGAACTTTGTAAGCTTTATATATAGGAGGAGAAACAATAAAGGTGAGTCGGATTTCCGTAAGCTGCTGGCTATTCGGCCTTCGACGGGAACCTGCAATTAGCTGGAAGCTGGCTCCCGCTAATTTTGACCTACTCTGTACACAACTAGGTACGATTTCCCTCCCGTTAGCGTTTCTCGTGAACCACCCCTACTCCTCTGAGTTTAGCCGAAGGAACTTCCATCTTTCCTGTTGCGGGTCGACGAAAAAGCTCGTTTGGCCCGTAACAAAACAACGTTATTTAAATCTTGGTAGATCTTCCTTCTGTAAATTAACTTTGGTTGTTTGTTAATTGGCTTCGCTGAAGTTAAATAGTTTAAATGAAGAAAACCTTTCTTGCAGAATTTTGACGTTTCATACTTTGTTGACATTAATATACATCATTCACAGCCACGAATAAAAAATACTGTCGATAAAAAAATGACTGTAGAATTACGCCGCTTGCATTTATTCTTATCCAAACTTTCTAAACACGTAAATGTTTAAATTATCATAAATTCAACTTCAGAAAATGTTTTCAAAACAATTTTTAAACAACAAAAACTTTCTTAACGTGGTAACCAAACTTACTGCAAAATTAAAAGTTTTATCGAGTGCGAGAGCGAGTATGGTTTTGCTTTGAAGATCCAACGGCAACTACCAATACACTTAAGCTTAAGCTTAAACTAACAAATATTTACATTTATTAAAATTAGGAGTTCCGTTTGCGACGATCGAGGGAACGGACGTGCTTTTGGGCTCTCTCGGGCGAAATAGCTTAGCGAGACGTGCTTAAGATTTATTTCTGCGTGGAAATTACCAAGTGAGTGAAGTGCGGGTGTATAAACAATCAAGCGAACCAGCGTCCACATCCACTATCGGCTGACCGATTAAAGATGAAAGGTTAACGGTCAACAAGAAAACAGCAAACACGAGGGAGAGAAGTAGAGAAAAGCTAAGTGATCAAGTAGTGTAGTAGTTTTAAGGAAGTTTCCGGCCAGAACGCATTTTTAAATTTATTTAGAAACTTTCCGCGTGATTATTTCACCGGAAAGGCGCTGGTGGTGCTGGTAGTCGCAAACCGATGAGCTAGCCCACTCCCTACCGGCCCGACACGACGCCAAAACGAGCGAGAACAGCCGGACCAGCGATATAAAAGCAATTACAGGGGAAAAATCAGCATCTTCAGAGTCGAAGACCAAAGAAGGAAGTCCAGTCTAGAAACCAGTCCAGAACCCGGAACTTCCGATCTGAAACTTGGAGAAGGAAGTCCAGCCCAGAAACCAGATCTTTTAAGTCGAAGTCCGGAGAGGAAGTCCAGCTCCAAGACTAGTCTAAAAGGCAGTCCATTAACCTGAACTTATTAACTGAATCCTTTAACTAAATCCAGTTCACCGCATACCTGAAAATCCTAGAAATCCAGTCAACACTGAATTAGCCTGGGGCGACCCGCGCTTTTACAGTGGAATCCAGTAATTGCTTTCCGTTCAACCCTGATTTAGCCTGGGGCAACCCGCGCTTTTACAGAATAATCCTGTTAATGATTTCCGTTCCACACTGATTTAGCCTGGGGTGACCCGCGCTTCGACAGTGTAATCCTGCCTTTAGAGTTATCCCGAACATTTAAAACGTATTTAGGTATTTCCTCTTGACATGGAAAACACCGAATTGAAAGTAGAGAAAGAATTTACTACGGATATCGCAGTACTATTTCGTTAGCCTGGGGCGACCCGCGCTTTCGTTTAGTGCTCGCTTTAATAATTCTAAATAATTCCACAATTCCTGCGAAAGCCCGAACACTTCAATAACACTCCGCGATTGACCGGCGAAGACCACTGCAACGCTGATGGAATTCGCATCAGTTATTATATTCCAGTTATAAGTAACCTGAACGAATTTCCTATATTGCTAGGTAACGGAGAACACGAGCCCAGGGAGCTGCTACAATCCAGTTGCTGCGAGTAACCCCGTTTCGTCCATTGTAATAATAAAAATTTATTAGTTGTTAGCAGCTGTGGCCTTCAGTGGAGCTAGCGTGCTACTCAGCTGGCCGTAACCGTCTACGGCAGCGCGTCGTCATCCGCTTGACCTGCGCGGAACGTGTCCAGATTGTCTACATTCCAGAGCCGAACCAAGGCAGCTTTATTTTTCATTGTAGAACACCGGTTTTGATTTATTATTGTTGTAATTTATTCAGAATCCAGTATTTTAGTTTTATTATTGTATATATATTTACACCCAGTATTTTAATTTAAGGTAGAATTGTAAATAAATAGGAATAAAATTGTTAATCCGATAAATAATTTTATTCCCAGTGAGCCCTGGCTCTGAGTTTACCCGGGACCAGGTCCGGACTATTACATAGTAGTAGCCTAGTATTGTAGTCCAGCCGGATCTAATATATACAAGCACGGGGTAGGAAGACATAGGTGAATAAGCAGTACAGGGAAATCAACACGTGGGATTTTGTAACAAGCGCATGTTTAGTACAAGAGGATAGGTTTCAGGGACGGGTCTTGGAAATAGAACAAGGGTAGACCGCAGGTATAAACTCTTGCGGGACGAAAATAGATGCGGGCCGACAAAGAAGCCGTCTCAACTAAAAACCGAATTCCTGGAATAAAGCTATAAATTTCAATCGAGGATAATACCATCCGACTAGGGCAGAATTCCCAAGAAAAGTAAGGCGTACTTTTAATAGATAAGTCGATTTTGAACGCATGCAGGATAGTATACACATTTTATTACATATAACGTGGCAAGAGAGGTCATGTTTTTCTATTTCTCATTTGTCAAAACGGAAAAGTCTCAAGGTTTCACAATGAAAAAATGTTGTTTTTGTACTTTAGCAACATTATCTCTCGTATTCTCCTATATCCGAAGCGTGAGAATTTAATTCTTAGACTAGCAAAACGAAAAGAAGCATATTTTAAAAACACGAAAAATATTTTACATATATTTATTCAAAGTAATCTTCAGCTACTTTCATCATCATTATCCGACTTGGAGCCTACTCTATACCCGAATTTGCGCACTGAAATAAATTGCAATATCTTAAATTAACTTAAAAATTAAAAATTTTAAGATTAAATTCGTTTATTTCTCAATTTTAAATTTTTTGCGCTTTTTCCTCCCTTGTTAAATTGTCCGCTCGCCGCTTTCCAGCCCTTCAGTCAAATAGTAAACGCGACTATTTATTCCCCTCGGGAGTGGGCCCTTTGATTGAAGCTATGCTGGACTAACTGTAGCTGCCAAGAAAAATTCCTCTGGCAGTTGGCCCCAATTTGGGTTGTTATTCTCTAGTTTTTATGACCGTATACCAGGAATTTCAGTTTTTGGTTGCCTCGGTTGCAATATTTGCTACCTGATCTCTACGCTTGCCGTTTGTACCCGAAAAGTGTTTCCGTTTGCCTCCCTTTGCATTCATTTGCTACTGAATATTATTTTATTTTATTGACTACAAATCCTACCAACACCTACAAAAGCTACAAACAAAGACTACTTAAGCTTTTAACGACTTATCTATTTCTGTATTTCCTGCGTTACCCCTCGGTCCTGTTAGATCCCTTGTCGGTCGCGGATCTTTCACCTGTGATCGATGTTCAGGTAGATCTTCCGTCCTATTTCCCTCGAGTCGTACCCGCACTTGAATTGCACACACCGGACGATGAAAGTATGAACTCAAAAAATTCTTTTTTTTAAAAGGCTCGCTAAGCAAGCAATTTGCTCGGGAGCGCCGAAAATACGTCTGTATTCCACCGCATCCCCAACGCGACTCGAAACAAGTTCTTTATGTAAAAATAGCTTCTGTATCCTAAACTGTACACATAAGAACAAAAATGTAAATGAAAAAAAATGTGAAAAAAACATACGAAGAAAATCGGCCGATAGCGCCCTCTACAATATACAGTAATGTTTATATATTGAGAATGTTTGGCGTCCCCTGAAGTGGACCTGTACCGATTTTTAGCTTGATCCGCCACTTTGTTTCTGAAATATACCCAATGTTAACAATATTTTTCCTTCTTAAGGCTTTTTAAAGAAGTATTTCCGTAATAAGGTATTTGGAGATTAATAGGTCCCATATGACTTTAGGAAGCTGTAGTTAAACTGAACGCCTGTTCTTTCAGGACGTCCTGTATAATAATTACATACAGTATAAACTCACTTGTACTTAGTTTTGATATACATCTGCCAATGCAGTTCAACCCCCCTTTTCTTAAATATTGGAAAATACTGAGAAAATCAAGTCATATTACCAAAATGAGAAAAATAATTATTTCCATTAATTACATAAAAAATTTTGCGATAGATCGTTTTAAAAATGCCAGTGGGTTTCGAATTTGACACTCTCTTTTTATTATACAATTTAATTTTCAGAAACGGATTTTAAATCTTCTTTGAGGCATTTATGAATCTGGAAAATAGTGGAAATAGTAAGAAAATTAAAGCGATTTTAAGGTTATAAATTGTCCATTTTAAAACAAATAAATTGTAGTTTTTTTTCCTCATGGCTAATAGAAAAATGGATTTAAAATGATTTTCATTCGTCAATTTAACAATTATGCTGTGACTCAAATTTTAAAGAAAGCAAACTAACCTTATTATTCTCTAAACATTTTCTTTTATATTATTAGGAGCACTCAGCTTGTTTACTGAGAACCTGAATAATTTTTTTTAATATCAAGGTAATCAAAATCGTAAAAGTCATAGAAAACTTAAAATCACAAAAATTCAAATAACCCATTTGGATCCGACTCCATTTAATTAACCCCATTTGAACTGTTTCTATCAATACTTCGTGATAAAGCCCCGATGTCTGCGAAAACATTTAACTTATGCTGATGCAATCCTAGAAAATTTCCGAAAAATTTATAAAAACTTTACGAACCTTTCATTTTTTTTCTAAACTCCTTAAAATGTATTCCTTAACTGCAACATTTTTGAATATTTGACCTACGCGACCTCAAGCATGGGGGTCCCAATGTCACATAAACTTCTACTATCAAGCGTCGTCGTAACCTATTCTCCTATCGCCTTTTTTGTAGTTCATGACAAACAAATGAATTAGCAGGCTACGATAAGTAAATCTTGGGGTCGAAAGGTTGGACTTGAATGGGTATAAAACCACCTTCTTCCTCACCATCAGCACTTCACTTGGTTCAGCTACCTTGAGTTAAACATGGCCAAGTTCGCAGTACTCTTATTCGCCGCTCTGGCTTTCCAAGTAAGTTTAGCCGGGGAAAACCTGAAAATACTAGCTAGAAGGTAATTCAAGGTTTTTGTAGACGGTTTTTCTAATTTTTGTGTTTATGATCCGCAGGCGGCCTCCGCAGGTGTTTACAGGCGCAACCAGATTATTGTGGGAGATCTCGAAAATGGACTTGAAGGTTACAAAAGTGGCCAACTGGAAAATCTTGTTGGCCAACTCCAAATCGTAGCCCGTGACGTAAGCGTATCTCTGGAAACTGCTCTTCCCCACAACAGACAAATCGCCAAAACACTTACTTGGCAAAGCCGTGAGCTCGCCCAGTATATCGATACCATCGTCGGTAGACTGCAAGTTGAGGTAAATGTCTTTATATTTACAATTTCGCTATTTTTATTACGCAAATTCTGTAGTTTCATTACGGCCTAAAGTTTACTGGGTTTGAATATTTTTATTTTTCTATCTTTTTCAATTTTGATGGAAAGCAGAAACGTTTTAAAACTATTTTTAACTTCTATTCGTTTCTCTATAAAAGCAAAACGATTAGAACACTTTAGATGCTTGAACTATTTGGTTATGTTTTACGAATTCCTAAAAATTATTTGTTCCTTTACAATTTATTAGTCTGGAAATAAACAGCTACGAAGGGAATTCGGATTATGCATGTTCTGTCAAACTGAAGTTAATTAGGCACTTTGCGCAGAAAGTGTTGAAGTTTATTTGTGTTTGTTAGCCTTCTGCTACATTTTCGAAGAATACCGCGTTTTAAAAAATATTATATTATAGTGTTTACGAAAATATGCAGGAAACTATTGAAGCACCAAATCCAATGGCCCTTAATTTTAAAAATACACTTTTCTTTTAACCTCATGTTAAATGTAAATTTTAATCCAAAAGCAGAAATGCTGTCAAACGTTGAATTCTCAAGACAGGGTGTAGTTAAAAATGCATTTGAAATAATCTTTACATTTTATATTTGTAAGGCTACTAAATAACATTATCATTTTTTATTCTAAGGCTAACAACTACAGCGGAAAGATCGCCATCGTCCTCGAACAGGTCATCAGCGAATTGCGCGGAATCCAGATTTCACTCAAGCAAACTGCCGGCTACACTGACTTGTCCATTGTTAGCCAATTAAAGAACCAACTCAACACCAACATCCAAAATGCTGCCGAGCAAATTGAGAAATTGGTCCGTTTGGTTCAAATCGACATCCAAGGTAAATATTGCTTTCAGATCTTCTAGATTTTGGCCACCAGTTTCAGAATTAAATACTAATCCCTATTAAATTTGCAGAAACTCAAGGTAGCCTCCGCGCTATTGTCAGGAGCATCATCGCCGATTTCGTGACTGTCATTCAAAAGATCCAAACTCAAATCCAATACGTTGCAGTAGAAGGTGGTCAATCTCCCAGGCAGTTGGCTATTCAAATTCAAGAAGTTACCAATGGTTTGACTGTTTCCCTCCAAGGCCTTTCCCAACTTAACGCTCAACAAGTCAGGTTGGCTCTTCGTGAATACGCCCAAAACGTTGAAGCTATTATCACCAGATTGCAAGAAGTAGAAGTAAGTCAAAATGTACCATCCAATATTGTATTTGCTAAAATTTAATAACTATAGGGTATCGTCGGTAATGTTGATATCACCTCCATTATCAAACAAGTGAACAACAAACTTCGTCGTGTTCTTGTACCTATTGCGAAAATTATTGATGCCGGAATCATCGAAGGCGCCGATATTGTAAGAAGCCAGCTCATCAGGGAACTCCAAATCGTAGCCGAAGGCATCGAACAATTGGTTCAATACACCCTTTCTGGATCTCAACGTAAGTTGGCGATTTCGCCTTTTCTAAAACAGCAGAATAATTTTATACATTTCCATAGAAACTTTGATCCAAGAAGTTCTTGGTGATTACCTTTCTGCTATCCAACAAGTCAAGATTCAAATTCAAGGCGGTCTGTACGATCAAAATACTCTTCTCACTCAAAATGTTCTTCTTC
>JABXWE010017855.1:0-22256 GCA_014611495.1 Limonius californicus | reverse complement strand
ATATATATATATATATATATATATATATATATATTGTTGTGTTTTAAAAGTCATAGTACAAAAAAGAAAAAAAAACAACTTATGCCGACCAGCTCAAACACAAAACTGTTCATCTCAGGGTTCCACTCGCGGCCTCGTTTTGTACAAAAATTGAGATGAAACGTTCAACAAAAAAAAATTAACAAAACGCGCAAATTTTTACCATGTATTACTGTCCCCGCAATTAGTTCATTTTTAAACTGCAACCTTTACACAGCTGCTAGGCATGCAAAATGCCCCTGGACTAGTACTCCAAAAATGTACAGGCTGCACTCCGTCAGGATGGTTCTGCTTCCCGTGCTCTGCCGTCACTTCCCGACCTGGACTATTTTTTCATTTCAATTAAACGCTGATTAAAACTCACATTCCTTTATTTTATGATGGTATATTTTCCTTTTTAATGTTACAATTTTGATGACATTTTCTCAATAATGAATAAAAAAACAAAAGTCCCCTCACATTTAAAAAAATTAGCACTCCTTGACCGGCGGGGAAAGATATTATTTTGCCATGGAAACACGTCTTGCCCCGACGGCGATGCAAAGGTGAATATCAATTAACATTTAACCCCCCCCTCCCTCCATTATAAACCATAGCATATTCCCTCTCTAAGAGTTTTACAAATTTTGCTTCACCAATGCATAATTTTAAACACTCTTATAGTCTAAACACAATACAAAAATTACATGAACATTACCATTAAAATTATCAAACAGAACTTACATTGAGATTTACATAAACATTACCGAACAGAACATGCATTGTCCTTGGCATCAGAATTATGAAACAGATTAACATTAACATAAAAATTATTAAACAGAATTCACATTGTCATAATCATCAAAAGAACCATTCTAACTATTGCCCACATATTTGTATATAAGGTTGATATTAAATCGACCCCTTACCTTGTCTTGATCTAAATATTTAAGTTCATAACAATCCCCATACTTCCCGTTGACCCTAAATGGTCCTTTATAAGGCAACAACAACTTGGCATTTATATTTCGCTGTCTGTCTGCCACCCTTAAATGTTTAATTACGACCAAATCACCTACACTGAAACTAATGTGCTTCTTGATCTTCGCATTCTCACTTCTCAGGTAACTTTCCCTTCTTTTCCTCATTCTCCTTTTTACTTTGTCGAGTTTTTCTTCAAACTCGTCTTGTTCTAAATTCTGCACATCCGAAGGACGTGGAGGTCTCCATCTTGTCATCATCAAATATGTCAACTAGTTATCATTTCCTTAAATTTATTACCTTCGAGTTTTTAAATAATTTTATTAAATTTTTCTATTTTTTTAAATATTTAATTATCTTTTTCTATTTTTAATTTATTTTTCAAGATTTTAAACATTAACTAAACTAAATAATATTCCTAACCTAAATCTCCCTCTCCCTCTATAAATGGTATTTCATAAATAAGGATAAACAATCCAATTGCCCTTTTAGAACGTAATAAGTTTATTTCTGATTCATTCTTAAATTATTATAAGATAATTAACTTTTAGGTAGATTAATTGTTGTCTCGAATCTTTTTTATTTTCCTCTATTATTTCAACACATTTCTCACTAATTTGTGAGCCAAGTAAATTATTTTCATCAAGTTCTTCATTCATTTTCATATCATATCCTCCAAATTCATTATCATTTTCATTGAATTGCTTCCCCTTTTCCTCATTATTTCTATCAAATCTTCCTATCATATTACTACCATATCCATCAATCTTTCCTATCATAGTGTTATCACGTTCATCGATCATATTGCCATCATATTCATTTATCTTGCCTATCATATTCCTATCACCTTTACCTATCATATTACCATTATCATTTACCTTTCCTATCATATTGTTATCACGTTTATCGATCATATTGCCATCATATTCATTTATCTTGCCTATCATATTCCTATCACTTTTACCTATCATATTACCATTATCATTTACATTTCCTATTATATTCCTATCCCTTTACCTATCATATTACCATCATATGCATTTACCTTTGCTATCCTATTCCTATCACCTTTTTCTAACTTTTCTATCCTATTCCCATTGTCCTTATCAAACCTCTCATTTAATTTCTATTCCATTTCCTTCATAACTATGGCTTCTATCAGTTTATTATTATTTAATTCAAGTCTATTTATGTTTTCCCTCATCTCCTTATTGTTATCGTCCAATTTTTGTTCAATCCTAGTACTAATCGCACTCATTTCTTCTTTTATTTCTTCTCTCATTACTTTCATCTCGTTGTTATACGCACCCATTTCTTCCTTCATCTCATCCCTCATTGCTTTAATCTCTTCCTTCAAATTTTTACTCATCTCGTTATTATTCACACCCATTTCTTCCTTCATCTCATCCCTCATTGCTTTCATCTCTCCCTTCAAATTTTTACTCATCTCGTTATTCGCAAGCATTTCTTCTTTTATTTCTTTCATGCGTGCTTTATTGTTACAGTCCATCCTCTCAAGCCACTTCATCATCTTCTCCATGGAAAACTCCATCTTTTTGGTTTCTTTCTTACTGGTAACTACTTCTTCTACCTCCCTCTTTTCTTCAAATAACACCTGCTCCTTCTCGCAACCTATTCCACTTATGACTCTCTCCCTTTCATCTGCTACATCCCTCTCCTTCTGTTTCTCTTCCAACATTATCTTCTCCTTCTCCATTCTCTTTTTACCTTCCCGTGTCTTCACAGTTTCTTCCGACCTTTCCATATTTTTTTTTGTGAACAAAATCAATTTCAACCCCTTTACTAACAAATACTGATTGAAATACAAGCTGTGAGCCGCTTTGTTGTCTATACAATTTAATTCAGTTATTTATAACAATTATGATACTCGGTTTCATTCAATTTATTAAATCGTTTATGAATTCACACATTGATTGTATCTATCTGGGCCCACATTGGTAGCGACATAAAGTTGCTATATTTATATAATAATATAATAATATTTGCCCCACGTTGGCGGCGCCAAAAAGTTGTTGTGTTTTAAAAGTCATAATACAAATAAGAAAAAAAAACAACTTATGCCGACCAGCTCAAACACAAAACTGTTCAACTTAGGGTTCCACTCGCGGCCTCGTTTTGTACAAAAATTGAGATGAAACGTTCAACAAAAAAAAAATTAACATCACGCGCAAATTTTTACCATGTATTACTGTCCCGCAATTAGTTCATTTTTAAACTGCACCAACCTTTACACAGATGCTAGCCATGCAAAATGCCCCTGGACTGTTACTCCGAAAATATACAGGCTGCACTCCGTCAGGATGGTTCTGCTTCCCGTGCTCTGCCGTCACTTCCCGACCTGGACTATTTTTCCATTTCAATTTAACGCTGATTAAAATTCACATTTCTTTATTTTATGATGCTATATTCTCCTTTTTAATGTTGCAATTTTTATGACATTTCTCTCAATAATGAATAAAAAAACAAAAGTCCCCTCACATTTAAAAAAATTAGCACTCCTTGACCGGCGGGGAAAGATATTATTTTGCCATGGAAACACGTCTTGCCCCGACGGCGATGCAAAGGTGAATCCCAATTAACATTTAACCCCCCCCCTCCATTATAAACCATAGCAATATCTATATATATAACGCATAGCGATGGATGAGCAGGAAGGAGGGATGTCAATTGCAGGAAGACGCATAAATAACCTTATATATGAGGATGACACTCTTATTAGCTGCTGATAAAAACACGAGATATTGATGGGTATGCTAACAGCAATTAGACAAGAGTATGGTATAAAATTAAGAAGTCCAAGACCAAAGTATTAATCGTTGATTGAGTAAACCAGAACCAAAACAATGCTCAGAGGCTGGTTGGATATGGGGTGATGATTGAATACCTTGAATCTGTTGTAACGAGCTCAGGCCAATGTGAACCAGATATTCAGAGATTACTGGCTGTAGCCCGTTCTGCAACCACAAAAGTCATTCAGATCTGGAAAGACTACAACATATCTAAGGTAGCTAAGACAAGATCGTAGCGATCACTCATCTGCCCCACAGCAATCTGCGCAGCAGAGACGTTAACATTTCAAAAGGCAGACAGTAACAGAATTAGTGCTTTTGAAATGTGGGTTTGTAGAAGAGTCTTGAGCATACCGTGGACGGCTCGCAGAACAAACCAATCTGTCCTGGAGGACCTTTCCATTAAAAGAAGATTATGTTCAGTTATAGGTACTTTAAATGCGCAACTCAGGCATAGGAGAGAAGATCGCTACGTCTCGTAAGAGATAACGCACTCGAAGAAGAAAAATAGGCTAAATGGGCTTGAGATATTTCGGTCATCTGACTACGAGAAAACGCGATGGAAGCGTAAGAAATTCAAGGGGAACTGGATGGACGCCGGCCGAGAGACAGATCACCGATGAGGTGGGTAGACCAAAACATGAACTTAATTGGTCAAACCCTTCAAGAGGCCTCATACTCAGCACAAGATAGAGAAGTATGGAAAGCGATGGTAGAAGTAGTAGTATCATGAATCGTAAAGCCACTTTAGCCTCATGGAGGATCAAGGACTGAAGAGGACGAAACATATCTAAGATTTAAATAAGGTGAAAAAATTATCTATAAAAACATAAGAACTGATGATAAAAATTGCCATAATTAGTACAAAAATGCGGTCAAATCAACCTCTTTTTATGATAATATACGTGAACATAAATTAGTTAAAGGGTTTCGCTCTCTATTACCAAGTACCATCCTTTAAGGACTTAAAATACACAACTCCTATGTCAAAATTTGTTTAACTTTCGTAAAATATCAACAAGGACAAGACTTTGTTCACAAATTATTTTGTTGTACATTATACGCGTTTTGTCTTTTACATTGGATGCAGTTCGCTTTCCAGCATTCAGGTAGACGGATTTAACCCTCAGGAAAACCAGGGAAAGAAATATAATGACTTGATAATGTAAAATGTTACACATTTTTTGATTTCCAATTCAGTTGATAACCCTCTAAGCATATTATACAATTAGTTAATTAATATGAATGTTGTTATACGACTATTTTTAAACATAAAGCATAAATCTCCAATGCAGTTCCTCTTAGGACATCTATGCAGTTCTATTTATAAAGCATCTTGATATAACGTGTAACGAATCCGTCCAGGTATATAGAGCTATTAGAATACTTACATTTAGAAGATGTGCAAGACTTTAAGAAACTTGTAGCAAAATAGCAATCGATGTGGATGTTAATTTATATATTCTACCGTACACATTTTGTATTCTAGAATCTAGAGTAATACATAAGTTTAGCAAATGAACTATATTTTGAATAATTGTAGTAAATTTTAGAAACCGTATGACTTAAAGACACATGTTTTTATTTTAGCAGCCAACTGATATCGACAATTTCGTTGATCATACTGTACATGATCACTAGAGAAGAGAAGTTGTGATAAACTAGCCAATAGTCTAAAAACCAGAAAGAATTATGTAATTATCTGACTCATATACAAAAGGGCTTCATTAGGAAGCTTTGTTGTTTTACAGTAGATGCCGTATACTAATATGTATGTCGTAAAACTTTGAATTAGTATGCGAATTCCGTTCTTTCGTTTACTCTTATTATGTCGATTTATAAAATCAGTTATAATTTGAATAGAAGTAGTAAATTTAACGACTAATATGGAAATAATGAAAAGAAATAGGTATTGGACATAATAATCTGTTCAAAATTATGATCAATCGGTAACTGTGTTTAAATTTCTATTGCCCCAATAACCAGACGGTGTAACTGAAAATTAAAAGTGGTATTAAAATTTAATCTGTAGCAATAAGTATATAATTATCTTGTAAGCTATCTTTAATCAAATATTTTTTTCTTTTAATACTTGGAATGTTTTTGAACAAATGTGTTCTTCAGCGGCGTTCGTTCATATCGACAGGAGGTACGGAGTACACTCCAATTAGAGTAATAGGTTTCATTAGCGCCTATACAACTACCTGTGTTCATTGTAAGCGGGACAATGTTGCTGCCGCCTGCTTATTGTGGCCTTAATTGCATATTAAGATCGGCTTTTCTTGCATCAAGTCCCTGACGAGCAGCAATGTGGAATGCGTAATTGACACTTTGATTACCTGACTTTTATGGTTCCAGACTGAATAATTTGTAGTATTAGGTTTGCTTATTTTATTTGTAACACATACGAGGAGTGTTTAAATTTAATGACATTTAGATTTTCGTAGCAAAGTCGACGTAGAAAACCTTGTATTGGCGGTGCATGCAGTATTTCGTTCTGATTAAGTTTTGTAAAGTTGTAGACGGACGATTTAGGTATGTATCATATATTGGTGTTTGTAGGGTTGTCCCATTTGTATGTGTGTGTCTACATTTCCACCATACGCTTCAATATTCTACTAACGTTAGTCTTCAGAATTATTTTATCGTTTCAAATATAAATCAACATAGTATACAAGGTATTCTCCATTCACAAATAGAGCAATCTACAGACTTTTAAATAGAACTATATTATAATTTAAATGAATTCATTACTCAGTGTCTTATGTGCTTTTTATATGGTTCTTGGAAATTGATAAAAATTAGAATCTGATATAGTTTCACAATTCATCGTACCGGGTGATCAGTGAAGAGGGTTCTAAGAGTGATACTCCGCAAATTTAGTTTTTAATTAGTTTTAAAACTGAATTAAAGTAAATGAACTAACACCCTAATGACTGCAATCGATATCGGTTGACAACAAATTTTTAATGCGAAATGCTGCATTTAAAGGTGTCTGGGAAAACAGACTGTTTTGCTGGTATGTGATGTCAGCTAGATGTTTCTTTGTTTTATTTTAGATTTTACGTTATTACTGGAGTAATTTGAACTCACAGATCACATTCACAACATTTATTCAAACATTTTAAGCGTTCCCTTAAAGTAAACGTTACAAAAAATGGAGCGTTGCAGAGACCAACGTTCTGTAGTGGTCGGCCTATGAAATTATTTATGTTTAAATTCTTAGTTCTAAATTTAAGTATCATTTCAATAAAAGAGTCTTCTTAGTCTTGAGATCATATCAACATATTACTCCGGCTAAGGTTTTCTGCAATTTGTTAACATCAACAGGTAAATACCGGGGTAGATTATTTGCACTGTCTCCAGTTGGTATTTGCTTGAATACAGGTATCAAATTCTCTGTTGTTTTATTTACGAATTCAGCTCAGCTATTGAAGATTCGAACATGCGACGATCAATTACACAGACAGAAAACAAACGCAACAAAGGTTTCATAACCTTACAGTTCCAAATAATGATTATCATTAAAAGTTTTAATAAAACAAATAATTTTTATGAGCAGTTCATAAAAATTTGTTGGAATAGCCAAAATATATAGTGCCTATACATTTATTGTCTACTACAATCTGCCCAAAAATAATTTTTTTAATAGTTCAAATAACCGAGACATCATTCATCATTGTAGACTCACTTTGTATATTAATAACACAGTTATAGCCTGTTGTGCCATGCACAAACATCCTGCATGTTAGAAAATAATATTTTTGCACATTATAAATCGCTGAATAGATCGTCACGTGACCGTATCTTAGAAGACAGTTTGCTTGAGGGACAAACAAACAACAAACGTCAAGAGTTATTGTTTCCTGCGAGATTGGGTTTTTAAGTTAAATTTCAGAGCTTCTGGCTATTTCAAAGAAATAAAATTTGAATAGGAAGGTAGTTTATATCTATTAATCAGGTACTGGAGTCCACAACCCTAAAATATAATAATATTTCAGTTATGATTTAGTTACCAAATTTCATATCTTAGACCAGTGGTTCTCAAATTTTGTTAAAGCGCAACCTACCTTTGCCAAAATGTTTCTCGCGTTTCCCCTCCTGTAGGACTCAACTTTATTCTGAGTCAGCTATACTTGTTTTGTTAAAGATGGATAAATTTTTAAAACGGTCATTAGAACCTTCCGCGTCTGGCAGTGGCAAGATTACAAATAAAATACATTGTGCAGCGACGAATATCTCAAATAAGGTTTCACGGTTATTTTCCAGAAACTCCAGTACGTACTTTGTCGAGGTATGAAGTCAAAGCTATTTCGATATTGAAATATCAACCATCCAGACAAAACAGAAAAGCCTGTGGAATTCTTTGAAATATAGTTAAACTCCGTCACCAAGGAACAAGCCATTTTTACATCAGCAACCACTACTAATGAAAAAGCGGTACTATCAAGTTATCAAGTTGTATTTCGCAATTGCAAAAAGCAGTCAGTCACATACAATTACTGACGGTCTGATTTTACTAACAGCTGTTGAAATGGTGTAAATAATGGTTGGTGAAGAAGAGGCTGACAAGCTGAAAGCAATACCCCTTTCTATTAATACTATCCAAAGAAGATTTGAACACGAGTTGTTGAAAATATTAAGAAGTGTACGTACTTTTCATTACAGATGGTCGAATCCACTGCACCCAATCGATAGTGTTTGTAAGATACAATACTGGACATGGTATTACAGAAGATATTTTATTTTGTATTTGATTATAAGTCAATACCATCGGAAAATGTTTACTCGACACTTTCATGCAAACTACTAATAAGTATGAAATTGACTGGGTAAAATGCGTTGTACCGATGGCGCCAAGGTTATGACAGTACCTCGATCTGGTCTTATTGTCAGATTAAAAGATATAATGCCAAATGCTACACGGTTACACTGTTTTTTACATCGAGAAGTTCTTGCATCAAAATCTGTACCTTCTGAAATGGATTGAGTTTTGAAAAATGTCATTAAAGTGGTAAATTTCATCAAGGGAGTGATGTCACAGTAGACTCATATTTTTTCGAAAAATTTGTGAAGATGTGGGTTCTTCATTTGCAAATATTGTTTATCACGGAAATAAGATGGCTTTCGAGGGGTACCGTATTGAAAACAGTTTTCCAGTTAAAAGCGGAACTTTTGATGTACCTGCAAGATGAGAAACCGGAATATGAGAACATATTTTCCAGTTCCCTTTGGCTTCTTAAGCTGGCTTTCCTGGCTGCTATTTTTGAGCACTTAAACACTCTGCATAGTAGTTTGCAAGGCCGCGATATTAACATAATGACAGCCACGCACAAAATTAACGAATTTATAAAGAAACCAAATTTCTGGTCGACTTCAATTGGAAAAAAGAAGTTTGATTCATTCCAGAGCGTTTAAGAACTCATGGAAGACTTAGGTAAGGATGATAATATGATAAATTCTGAGAATGTGTTTGCAGATAGGCAAGTTAGTTTGCACAATTTAAAGCAACAGTTCATTGCCTATTTTCCCAAAGAAATTCAAAACAGTTATGATAATCACAGAGTGATAATAGTGGATCCGTTTTTAGACAATTCCGTTGAACAAGCTGAAATTATGACAAATATGAAAGAAAAACTTATTGAAATACCATGTGATGGAATATTGAAACTAACCTTCTTTGCCCAAAGGCTAGATCAATTTTGGACCAAAAGAATGCAAGAATATCCCGAACTTGCGGACAAAGCTATAAAGTGTTTGGTGGCATTTGATACATCAATTTTGTGTGACTTACGTTTCTAGTCTATGACTGCCATCAAAACAAAATCGCCTCAATTTTAAAATGATATTATTGTGTGTGTATCGAATACAAAGCCCAGATTTGAACAGTTAGTTTCTGAAAAGCAGGCACATACATTGCATATAGTTTTTACTTTGCAACTTATTTTAACGTTTACAGTAATTTATATTTGGGTTCTTGCATTTATTGAAAACTTTGATATTGATTTATTTTTGTTTAATTTGTGTTTTGGAAATCCTCCAGCGACACCCCCACCCTTTAAACCTATACCGCGACCCTGTGGGGGGTCTCGAACCATACTTTAGAAACCACTGTTTTAGGCTGTTAGTATAGTCTCGTTGGTTTCTCATTCTATACCAAATATTTTCTTTAGAATGTCTTCTAAAATAGCCCTATTCAAACTGTTTTTTCTTTACTTTAAATATTTTTTCGTGTTCTATCCCACCTTTCAAGTAAGAAAATTGTAACTAGAAAACAACGAAACAGAGAGAAATTAAGGGATGTTTATAATATTCGATTTTTTGTATGGGGGTTTATGTATTTTCAAAATGATTTTATTATACAATATTAAATATTAAAGGGAATGTTTAGAGTAGAATGAAAAATTCACCACTCTGTATATTAACCTGTCCACTATATCAATATAACAATATAAAACAAATTTTAGGAAAAATCTTGCACTGTTGTAGAAGTAGCGGCTGAATTTCAAATCCTAATTCACATTATTCATTAACGAAAGCTTCTACAAATAAAAGGTTTCTACTTCACCGGGTAATGTATAAGAGTATTGCTTTGTGCTTGTCTTACATATTTTGTATACACTTCGTTTCATATGAAATGCACCACCCATTAAAAATAAAGCTACGGGTTTGAAATTTTGCTAAAATAATGTTTCATTATTGCGTATGAAATGATCAGGTTTTCATAAAAAAGATTAACAATTATAAGAAAACAGCAACAATAACGAAAACAAAATTAATAATGTGTAACATCGCCATGAACAGCAATGCAAGCATTTATTCGTCGTGGTATGCTTTCTATCCAGTGGGTTATGTTCTCCTGGGGTATCTCGTTCCATATAACCTTAAGTTGGTGTCTCACCTCGTCTAAGTTGTTAGGAGCTCTTGGCAATAATCTGAGTCGCCGGCTCATCATGTCCCAAAGATGTTCGGCCAGGGCAACATTTGCATTTGTACTTGTTGGAAGTACGTTCTGGTAATGTTTGCTGTGTGTTGACATGCGTTATCCTGTTGGAAAATACCGTGTGGCAACATCTGCATAAATGGTACTAACACCGGTTGCAGGACATTACAAATATAGCGACGAGCATTTAAAGTGCCCGGGATGAACACAAGAGGTGATCTTCTATCGAAACAAATTGCACCTCAAATCATAACTCCAGGTGTTAAAGCTGTATGGCATCTTTCAATAAACTCTAGATTTCGTCTTTCTCCTCGATATCGACGTACCTTCCCACGACCGTCATTTGCCCACAAACAAGCCTAACAGCCTTGTAATGTGCAGTTAAAGGAGCCGTTGGAATGGACGGTAGGATCGCATTCCAAAAGAAGAGATTCTTCTGTAAATTGTTGCTATTGACACGCGGCGGTGAAGAGCTCGCATCCAGTCTAAAGTAACAGACCTTGTTGTTTGACAGCGGTTTCGTGTAGCCATTCTTCGAAGAAGTCGATCTTCACAAACATTGCTGCTACGTGGAGGTCTACCAGCTGCACGACGAATGCCTTTTTCTGACCAAGCAGACCATATTCGTGCAACTGTAGTGTGGTCCCGATTTACCCTTCTACCAACTTCACGAAAAGAAAGTCCAGCTTCCTTCATGCCGATAATTCGACCTCTACCAAAATCGGAAATGTGTTTAAAATTTCTACATTGTCTTACTGGAGGCATTGTAAAACATTAATTCTGTCACAAAACATTGTTTTGTTTCTAAGCAACAAGCTGATGAGAGACAGTAGACGAACACTACAACCACTTGATTTTTTAAATGGAAATGATAATTTCATACGCAATAATAAAACCATAAAACATTATTTTAGCAAATTTTCAAACACGTAGCTTTATTTTTAATGGGTGGTCCATTTCATATGAAACTGAGCATAAAACTACAAAAATAGCGAAGAGCTACAAATACACAGAAAAAACAAAAAATCAGCGAAAACTCAGAAATCCTTACCACCGTGTCGTAGGTGTTTCCTAAAGCAAACAGTCCGATGTCACGCCATCGCGATATACAGTATTGAATAAAGAATCTTGTTCAAATAAACACCCTGTAGGTAAAATTATAGTTCACCATTTATAAATTTGGGGTGAATACTTACCTAATGTTATATTTATGTACACAATTTGTTACATTCAGGTTTTTGGGATAGTTTTAGTATTGTTGCCTTTGCACTTTTTACTTTTGTATAGTAGTAGACCCGTTATTTATTATACGTATTTAAATTTGTAACTTCGATACAATTTTTCACGCTTACATTTTTTGTTATTTATTTATTAAGTAAGGGCATATGAAAACTCAAATGCGTTTGTTTTGACTAATATAAAACTTTATTTATAAAAAATGTAACACAACGCTGAATTTTATTCTAATAATTATGTGGATTATATTTATACTATGTTTGAAAGCAATTTAGAGCAAATCTGTTTAAAAATATTTTATTTAACAAAATATTACAGTACAACGATTTTAGTAATATTGATTTACATATTAACAGAAACCATATTTGTATAATAGATTAATATAATAATCTTTAAAATTATTGTTAAAATGATACTTTTTACCTTAAACAAGTCTACAAATTCAATATTTTGGATTTTATATAATTAGTGTGAAATACTAGGCTTATTGTAAAAGTTGATGTAACTTTATTTTCATAAATCATTATTTTAATCTTGATTTTTCTTCTTCTTTTTAGCAGGTTCTAGACCACTCGAATATTCGGAAGTGATGAGACTAACAGCCCTCTTCTGTTTGGGTTTCTGATTAGGTACCTTCGGTATATCCTCACTGAAATAAGAAATATAATGTAGAAGCTTCATCGTCAATCGTTGATTATACTGACGCAATAATTTATTTGTTAACATTATAATTGGGAATACCACATTGTTTTACACATTTTACAAAAAGTTTTCATCAAGTCTCCTAACGATACACCTCAGCTATGGCTTTTTTTTTCTTAAAGAATTAAAGAATAGTTTGCTGCATTGGTTTTGCATGAAGTACACGTTATACAGAGTGATTGTAAACATGTGCGAAAAACTTTAATCACGTATAGCTGAGGGTATTTAACACCTAAATAACCTAGTAATCCATTTTAAAATTCGGCACCGTTACTGCAATGGTTTTGCATGAAGTATACGTTATACAGAGTGACTGTAAACATGTGTGAAAAACTTTAATCACGTATAGCTAAGGGTATTTAACACCTAAATAACCTAGTAATCCATTTTAAAATTCGGCACCGTTAGTAAAATGTCAATAACTGTTTTGTTTCTTGTCCAATTTTGTTAAACTTTGTTGTTTTGAAAAGCCAACAGTCCAAGCTTGAAGGAAAATCTGACAGTGTTGGTGAAAAATTAGTAAATTAGGTGTATGTATTTAAATTGTCATTTCTATTGGCAACAGTATTAAATTTTCGAAAATAATTGTTAAGACCTTCTTCTTGGAATACATAATACTAGTTTCTAAGCTGTTTTAGGTTTTATTCACTTTTCACACACAACTGTACATTTTTCTTGAAGCTTAGACTTTTAGCTTTCCAAAACAACTAAGTTTATCAAAATTGAACAAGAAACAAAAAAGTTATTTACATTTTAGTGACGGTCCCGAATTTAAGCGTTAAATAGCCTCAGCCATAGATAGTTAACGTTTTTCCCACATGTTTAGAATCACCCTGTGTATTACGCACAACATATGCGTAATTATATAAATTAGACGAGCTACTTAATAATCGATGTACGGTTAGTTTGTAACTGGTGCATTCGCAGAACTACAAAACGATGATTATATCGAATTTTTGTATGTCAACGTGCAGCCCAAAGTACTTATTTGCAGTAGCCATCTTGTTTTAACACAACGAAGGAGGCGGTAGCGCTCCTATTTTTCAAGCATCTGAAGCCAACAATGCGTAGCGCCGCCAGTAGTGAACGTAATCACGTATAAATGTAATTAATGAATGTCCGTGATTAATCACTGTTCTCTGCGGATAAAAACCTATTCCACTCACATTAGATTTATTACTTTTACATTTTTATACTTTATTATGTTCCCTTCCAATTTACGTTTTATATGTGAAAACAATGTATTATGGAGTAGATCATTTTGATACGGTTTTTATTCTTGCTCTTATTTGAAGCAGGTGTTTCATTGTATTTTTCAAATTATACTATATTATATATCTCAAATCATTAACACGTAAGAAACAAGATAGCGTTTAATGGGCTCAGGTGCAAAAAGTGTATTATGGAAAGATTATCTTTTAGCATTGCAAAGCAGCAAATAAAAACTTCTAATTACAGAGAATTTATGCTACAAATACTATCGCTGAATTTTGAAATGTTGCAGAATAACAATAAGTGGAACATTATACAGTTGACGACGACTTTTCAACAACTGTAACATATACTTTATTACATTTATATTAGTTAATGTGTCAAACACAGGTTTTACTACTTTTAAAATTTCCATAATTAATTTTATTATTGGGTCAGGGATTTTCGTCACGCTTTATATACTATTATCAGATAAACAAATATACACTAAGCACTAATGAAAATTTGAAAATTTAGAACAGCTTAGAATAACGATTTCACAGTATATACATAGCAATAGTGTTAATTCCATCATTTACGCAAGTTTTTTAATACTAGCAATACCATATTATACCGTGTGGAAACTTTAATTGGAATAAATTCTGTAACTTGGATATACAGTATGTATCTAAAAATTCATAAATCACGGCAGTTAGTTGTTTATTGGTTACATATCTTTAATTTAACTTCACCCGGAGGGATGTAACCATCCCTAACTTCTTTTTGTCAAATGTAAGGGTATGTCAAGTGATATACCGTTTGAAAGCTAATTTCAAGAGGAATACAAGGGGTGTTCTATTTTATAGTTACAAAAATAAAAAGTACAGTGTAAGTTACACGCTGTTTAAAAGATGTTCAAGATGTGGAGTATGTTTTTCTTGGCAAAAAGCTAATCGATGATTCAACCTATTTCTTACAATTTGTAACACTTAGGGAGTTTTGCCTGATTTCATGCCTGATACGTTGCTGCAGTGTGTTTTCTTATTTTATCGTAACTTTTTTGCAGAAGTCTTTTACTTAAAGAAACTGCTAAATTTGTTAGTTTGTATGTGATTTTTGCAAGTTTACAAGCTCTGTAAAATTAATAAAAAAAATGCCTCATCTCGTATCGAGATTTTAATGATGCTCGGCTGTGTCCGAAATCAGCCTGAGGTTGCTCGATTGTTTACAGAACAGTATCCGGATTTACCACCTATTAGCCAGGGTACAATTAGTAAACTTGAGGCACGTTACCGGGTCATGTGAGGGATGTGTTTCGACAACGACAACCCCCTATTGGAGACGATACCAGGTTGAACATGTTACTAACTCTTTAAGATAATCCAGTGACTCCAGTCAAGTAATTGGTCCGTCATAGCGGTATTAGTCATACCACTGTCCTAAAAAAAAAACTTAAACTACAAAGATTCATCCTTAGAAGTAGCAAATGGTTCAGGAATTAATTGAGGTTGACCAAAATGTTGAAACTGATTTTTGCACGGAAATGATGAACTTTATCATCCATAACCAAATATAATTGAAATTGATACTTTTTTCGGACGAAAGTACGTTCATTTTAAATGGTGAAGTTAATCGGCACAACTGTCATAATTGGGCTGATGATAACCCTCATTGGACGCGGGAAAACTATACTCAGCGCACACAAAATATAAATGTGTGGGCTGGAATAATTGGTGATTCAGTAATAAGGTCAAGATTCTTCAACGATAATTTTAATGGAGCAAGATATTTGACTTTTCTTTAAGAAAATCTCTTTCTTTGATTGGCAGTTTTATTTATAAATAATTTAGATCTTGATTTACCCAACGAAAGGCTATGATATCAACAAGATGGAGTTCCACTACACTATGCTGTGATCGTTCGTCAATATTTAGAAGATTTTTTTCACAAATAGGTGCATTGGAAGAAGAGGTCGGTAAGATCTCCGCACTTTAATCCACTCGATTTTTTTATGGGCCTATCTCACGAGTAAGGGTTATGTAACAAAACCGGACAACATTCAAAATCTGCAGCAACGTATCAGGCGAATCTCACCGAAAACGCTACAAAATGTAAGGAATGGGTTTAGTCATTGATTGGCTTTTTGCCAAGTAATACATAGTGTACACTTTCAACATCTTTACATTAAATAGCAGTTAACATAAATTGTAGGGTTTATATACTTTTTTAACAAGTAAGTAACCTCTTGCAATAATTAATAAAATAAAACATGCGTTGTTGTATTCCTCCTGAAATGAGCTTTCAAACAATGTACCCTTGGCATATCCTTACATTTGACAAAAAATAGGCGTGGTTGCTTCCTTCCGGGTGAAGATAAATTAAGAACATGACCGTTGAAATATAGCCCGAGAACAACTAACAATTGACGTATTTTAGGATTTGTTAAAATAATAATGTATATCCAAGTTACAGAATTTATTCTAGTTAAAGTTTTACACAGTATGATAATTTAAAAGTATAGTTCAATGCAAACCGCTTGATGAGATGGTCACGGGAGTGAACATTTAGAATACTGCGATAAGATTACTTTCATAGACGTACCATTGTTTTCAAATTAATGCATTTTAATTTAGCGTTAGTTGAAAAATAAAAATGAAAATTGCATATATTACCAAAACTGCGAAAAAGCCCTTTACTACCAGGATATTTAGAAACACCGAAGTATGATTATGGCAACTGAGTTTCTATCTTGAGTAGGAACTAATGAACTTGGACTATCTAAAGTACTTTTGGCTGAGGAATACCTCTGAAGATAAGTCTTACACCAAGTCAATAATTCAACGATTATTTTCAGCAAATGGAGGACATGATTCGACAAATTTTACATGTAGATTTAGAAAAAAGAAAGATCTACTCATAGTTAGTCCCGAACAGTCTTACGGATGAGGAAAAATAGTAACACTCTCAAACAAAACGCCATATTACGTAGTGAACTGCAAAATCATCAGCAAGACTCAAAAGGTTTCGTGTGCAAAATAGAATCAAAACCATGTTCATTTTCTTTTTCGGTAAACGGCGCTTGCTCCATAAAGATTTTATGTCTGCAGGATAAACTGTAAATAGTGCAGTTTGCGTTGGAGCGATAAAGACATTGCAGCGCATATCCATAATGCAACCGCAATTTTGAGAAAAGGGTAGCTAATTCTAGTTGCAAGGCACCTGCCCATTCTACACTTATGGTGAAGTCATTTCTCATTAAATATGTTGCTGAGAATTACCCGCCCTATTCACCAGCAAATATTTTGCTTTATTCTAAACTCAAAAGTAAACGATTTGAGGATGTAGAAAATGTGAAGAAAATGCAATCGCCGAATTGAAAGTAGTTTCTGTAGATATACTTGCCGAATGTTTTCAAAAATTTGCAATATGTGTATTAAAGTAAATGAGATTATTTTGTGTACATATCAAATATGTTTCGTATTACTTAAAGTGTGGATGGGGGAAGGAGGTACTGGTGCGGCGTATACGGCCCTGGCTGCCGCATTTATGAAGCCCTTGGAACCAGAACTACCATCTTCCAAGCTGCGGTTCATGCCATAAAACTCTGCCCTAGAATAAACCCCAGGAATGGATATAAAGGTGCAACAATTGATATTCTAACAGACAGCCAAGCAGCAATAAAGGCTCTGAAAGCCTATACCTGTGAATCCAAGCTTGTCTGGGCAACCACGTAACTCTATGGTGGGTTCCAGGGCACGAGGGTATACCAGGGAATGAAAAAGCTGATGAACTCGCAAAAAGAGGTGCAACAACGGCATATACTGGACCTGAACCTTGTGGAATACAGAAAAGCCACATTAAGCACGAGGTCAGCCTATGGGAGGAACAAATGAAATCCTTGTACTGGGAAAACACACCAAGACAACGTCAGGCAAAACAGTTTATAACTATTTCGCAAAACAAAGCAAGGAACGCATTGTGTCTCAGCAAGAAGGAGTTGCAGACCATCACTGGTCTTTTCACAGGCCACACTCCACTAAAATACCATCTAATCAAGATTGGTAAGACTGAGGACCAAATATGCCGCCTATGCAATGAGGCAGCAGAAACGGCTGAACACATCATTCTCGGAAAGGAGACTAGCACACCTACCGAAATAAGGGACTTGAATTTCAGAGACATTCTCAGGTTTTTCAATAGCCTTCAACTTCTCTAACAAGGGAAAGGGCTTCTAAGTTACAATAGAACCACTATGGGTCGCAGTGACGAAAGGCATGCCGAGGCCAAAGCCCAAACAAACAATAATAATAATAATAAATACTTAAAGTGTGTTTCAGTTGATTGACTTAGTCCAGGAATTAAACCAAATCTCGTTGAAAAAGGAAATAAGAATAATGAGCAGACTCAAAAGTATTAGTTGCCGTCCAGTCGCTGTTATTTGACTGGACCAATACACGTGTTGCTTATGCGTATGAAATTATAATGAGTGCATATTTTAAACACGAGCCTAAAGTTTTATCGTGTATGTCGTTCATGTAGTACCTAATAGTTTAGTATATCGGAAATACTTAGTCTAACTTATTTTACTACACGTTTACTTAAGCCGTAGTAGTATCTGGTCACAGAATATTAAGTCAGAAAACCACTTCTGTATTTGAAAGATTAACTTAATTTTCATGTGCGTGGCGTAGTTCAGACAGGTGTGCAGTATATCAAAATGAAAACTTGTGTCCATCTTTTGTGTTTAAGGTTATTGGGTAGTCGATGTTAAACGACGCAAGGGGTGCTATAGCAATACATCACAAAACCATAGGTGCGGATTGCTAGCGACTCTTCTATTTGTATTATTCTAGGATCTCGCAGTTTGCCTTCCAGCACTTCTTCTTTCGACCCGTGGTCTACATTTATCCCGCGGCTAGCTCATCGCCATTTAGTGCTACACATGCGTATGTCCTTAATTTTTGTTGTTTGCCATATCCATTCTATCAATGTGATATTAAACATAAGCCCTTTCTGCATATGCTTAGGTAACTCTACAGATACACTCCAACTCGTTCAATACGAGTCCGCATACAACGAGATCCCAAATATACCGATCATTTATGAAATATATTCTATTTCCCGTGTACAGCAAAAATATTTTTAGTATTTCCTATGAATAGGAAAATATTTTACTTCAAGTAAACTTTTCTTCAACACATTTGTTAAGCATTGTAATGGAAATAAGTATGAAGTTTTAGAAATTCTTCTGCGTTGGATGTCTCGATTTGCGGCGGTATTTGTGTGCTTTATACCGTACAAAAACTTCAGAGCACTTAAATGTATGATATTTTTCGAAGATTATTTTATTATATAAATCTGCTCACCAAATACATAATTGCTATTCATGATTTTGTTAATTAAGCATAAGTTATAGAAGGAAATTAATACGGGTTATAGAGAGTATATACAATAAAGTATATGGAGTGGTCAAGATAAACGGGGAAGAATAAGAAAAAATTTAGAATGGACACGGGAATAAAACAAGAGGCTATCCTCTTATCTGAGCCCACTGTTATTTATAGTGGTAATGGATAGATTATTAAAGAATACCAGAATAAAAACAAGACAGTGCCAGACAGTAATAGGATACAATAGATTAATACCAATAAAGACTGATTGTCTCATGTACGCGGATGATATAGTCCTAATATCCGATACCCACAGAAAAATGAAGCAACTGACGGAAATATGGACGGAAGAAATAGGAAAATTGGAAATGGAGGTGAACATCAATAAATGTAAAACAATGATAATTAATAATAAATCGGAAGAGGAAATAAGAGAAATTGATATTAAAGGGATTAACTTGGAAAAAGTGACAGCATACCTTGGGAGCGTAATATCGGAAGATAGACCTAGATGTAGCCAACAGAACAAAAAAGAGCGTAATGATCTATTACGCATTAAACAAAACAATATTTGGAAAAGAGAAATAGACACGGAAACGAAATTAAGGGTCTACAATGCAATAGTAGTACCAGTACCAACGTTGACATATGCAAGCGAGTCATGGGCAATGCAAGACAAACATGAAGGAAAAATCATTGCAGCAGAAATGAAATACTTTAGAAAAATAACAGGGAAAACTAAGATGGACAGAGAGAGGAATGAACATATAAGGCAAATAGTCCAGCAAGAAGCAATTACAAAGAAGATTGAGAGGAAACAACTAAACTGGTACGGTCATATAATAAGAATGGACCAAAACAGACTAGTTTAGAAGATAATGGAGCCAGGCAGAATGGGAAAAAGAAGAACAGGAAGACCCAGAAAAAACTGGCTACAAAGAATAGAGGATTTAGGCAGACAAAGAGGAAAGACGAGAGAAGAGATGAAAGCACTGGCGATGGACCGGAAGGGATGGAGAAATTGGGTCAAGACATCGCAAGACAATAACCCGGCACCCTAAGGGTATAAGGATTCTAGAAGAAGAAGAAGACTGTCACATATACGTTGAAATAATTTAAAATGCCTTGCGGTAACAGACGTTTAAGTTTTTTAGGTATTAAGTAATTAATTAATTTTTTCCGCAGTTGATGCACTTAGATACAGTTACTACTTCTTTTTACCGAAATCTTCTATTGTTCGTTGATTAAGGTCATAGTGTATTTCTGTGTTCTGGACAAATACTTAGCATTAGTCACCATCAGTAACACTTGTTTTAAAATACTTGCATTTTTCAAGAACGCGTTTGTGATGCAGCATTCCACAATGGACATGCTTGCGTGAGGATAGGTCGTAAGATGGAGTATTGTATTAGCAAACCACAGTTTTTTTAAAGAGCTTTTTGGGTTTGTTAAAGGGTATAACATAGCAAGCCAAGTGTATGCTTAATTTAGTTTTCGGTTTGTGATATCCCCAGGAAAGTCTTTGATCAAGGCCACTGATTGTTAAATCCGCTGGGTTGATGTATCGTTTCAATGTAAAGATCTTCGCCTCTATCTTAGTTGGGTTGACTGTTATACACCATTTTAGAAGCCGATCAATGCCGTTTTGTAGCGTTGTAATGGCACACTACAAATTGTCGTTCTGTGTTACAAAAGCTGTATCATCCGCAAACATGGCTAGCTCTAAGTCGACCGGTTCTTCAATATCATACATCTTCCATTACATTTTTTTTTATTCATTATAGGATGGCTCCTGTTCTTCTTGCTGCTTTTCCAGGGAACCGTTTTCCTATTGGTGATCTCTATCTTGCTACCCGAACTATCGGCTTCATTCATTCTTTGAATGAATTTGTTCTCAGCTCGTCTTCGTTCGGTATTGTTTTCTCTACTATTTTCCTTACGAGTTTTCATTTCGGCTACTTCAATCATTTGTCTAGTTTTTTGTATATCTAACTGTGTTTCTGCACCGTAGGTTAGTATTGGTAGTATCATGGATTTATAAATCCGAATTTTGAATTTATTATTGAATGCATTTATATATTTGCTATGCCATATTATACATATTTATTATTTAGTACGCCAGATGTCTTAGGTGTGTTTATAACTTGTGACATGACTTGATGTTTAAGATTTTCCGTAGTTGATTATATACTCAGTGACATGGAAAGCGCAACACCAAGAAGGGGTAGGAATTTTTTGACCAAACTTGGCAAAAACGTTTAACTACTAAAAGGTAGCAATTGATTAAACTTTTAAAGAAAAAGAACAAAATATAAACATAATTTTTATTAATAATGGGCTGGTCCTCCCCTATTGGTTACACACTCCCCCACTCTTCGTGGCATAGATTCTAGCAGATGGTCGATTTCCTCTTGAGGTATTGTGTCCCAAGCAACCTGTAATTCGTACTGTAGAGCTTGCAGCGTCTGCGGAGGATGCAGCAAGTTCCTCAGTGTTCTCCCCATAATGTCCCAAACATGCTCGATGGGCAAAAGATCGGGGTGGCCATGGCAAGAGTTTGACTTCTTTATCCTCTGCAAATCGGTCCATAGAACGTTTTGCAATACGGGGACGGGCATTATCCTGCTGGAAAAGTGGGTCTTCCAACTGCTGAAGAAATGGAAGAATATGGGGTTTTACCACCTCATCCACATATCGCTGGGCGTTCATATTTCCTCGGATGAATAACAAACGGGACCTACTCCCATAATTTATAGCACCCCATAATCCCCACAGTTTGGTGCACATGCCTCGCAACAGAAAATTTAACATTGCGAGGTTCCCCCCGTGTTCGTCTGACCCTCATATGGCCATCATGCATCCCCAAACAGAATCGGGATTCATCACTGAACACCACCCTCAAAACAAACGATCAAAAGCGAAAACAATAAAGCACTGAACAAAATCTCGCAAAACATACACCTGATAAAATTGTTAGAAAAAACT